>JZKD02S1679871.1:58324-83559 GCA_000966675.3 Picea glauca | reverse complement strand
TTCATGTATAAATAAGAGGGTCCTCTCCTCATTTGGGAGGAGGCCTCTCTCTAGAAATAGAGAAATAATGAAATAGTTTGTCATTTTGAGAGTCATATATGGATCTCATCATTTTTTAATTGGATTAATGCTTTTGGAATAAAGAGTTAGATTTCTTCATGTTTTGATTTGTTAATTTAGTTTCTCATGTGAGATCACATGATTTTCATTTTGCCTTTTGTTATTTTTAATTTTCAATGATTTTATTAGATTTGATTTATGCAATTCCATGTTTTCATAGATTAATTTTATCTTTCATGTTTTCGTAGTTAGATTCAATTTCAATTGTTTTCATAAGTTAGATTCAATTTCAGTTTATTTCATAGTTAGAGATAGTTTCAGTTGCAAGGCTTATTGGATTAATTTCCTTTGATGCAATTTCATACTTTTTAGATTTTAGATTTAGTTTTAGTCAAAGTGTTTCCTTTCGAATGTTAGAGTAGAATAGATTTCTTTAGCCCTGCATATACTGTGCTTACATCTCTAAGTTTACGAACCCCGGGTTGACAATTTTATGTCGAAATCAATATCATATAATTAGCTCAACACAGACTCCGACCTTCAGGAGTCTCCTACTTTTCCTCCTCTGATATCTCCCAAAGAACTTCCTTCTGAACTCCATGATTTAACACCACATACCCCCCTGGGAGATCGACGGCCAAGATTTACTCCGCTCTTCGGAGGTTCAGTGATCTGGCTCTCTCCTCTTTGAAAAAATTCTGGAGTGCTACTCCTCTTAAACATGTGGATATCTTCCACGCGTCCATTCCATATCCAACGGTCTGGATTCAAACTGATCTTCACGACTTCGCGAACGTTTGTGTTTTCCCTTGGAAAACTTCCCGAAGCTCCAACTCCCAGATATCCTCATATTTTTTCACCTGTCTCTTCCCGACGATGGACAGTCTCATGGTCTTTTTGACTTCGGTGAGTCCTCAACCCTCTTGCACACTTATCATAATTTATTCCCGAGACTTAACTATTCTCGGCGTTTGTTCTGAACTCCTTGCATAATTTTGTGTAAGTCCTTATAAGATTTTGATCAGCTTGAAACCTTTGAGGTTCTCAATCCTCCTATGTCCTTTTATGTACCTTCTAGTGCTCTCCTAGAAACTCAACGCTCTTCCTCCTGAGCTTGTAAGATGACCTTAATGTATCCTTGGCGCACTCCTTGTGTTTGCTTCAGCCTTCTAACGGCTTCTCCCTGAGACCTTCCAGAAGTATTAAGGCATCTCATTTCCTTGGTCAATGCACTCTTGCAAAGCCTTCCTTCCTCAGAGTATTCAACAACCCTGGGGTTCTCTCAATACTTCCAACACTATAGAATGTGTTTCTCCTATGCGTACTCACACTTTCTCTATGCCCTCTTGGCATAGTATTATAGAGTATTCAATAACTCTATGTTGTGCTCTCTCCCACACAGTATTCCTTTCCAAGGTATTCAGTAACCTTGAAATTACCCTCCGAGTCTGTGGATTATCCTGGTGTGCCCTCCTGGAAGCTTCTCTTCTACTCGAATGAGTTCATACACACACTCCTTACGTCGGCTCATAGAGTCTCAACCCTCTGCCGCGTACTCTTACACTTAGCCTAGAGAACCAGAACTAATTCAACACACTCACAGATAGAAGATTAGAACTCTCTCCCTGCATATGATTCCTAACATACACATCTACAACATAAACATTCATAAACACATAGCACACATAGAAATCATCTTATACAGGAAAAATTGTTCTTTCTATTAATAAGAATGTTTGTTACAATAGGTGAGACCGGACTATGACTAAGTCTCGGCTCTCAACTCTTCTGCATCCTCTTGATAAACAACCTCTACTGAGAAACAATAGAAATATTTATAAAAGAGGGGCTCAATGAGATTCCCTCTGAGCTAAGCTAATGGTTTCTAATCACCATTCAAAACACCTGACTAATGAGGCAGATTACAATTATGGAAATCTGATCTGAATCGAATACAAATCCCTCCTACCGTCAACTACTTAATGGCGACCTCACCTATAACTTGTGAGAAGACACAACTTGGCTCTACCAACCTGTCAATATTAATTGCCTTAATCATGATTTAGATTTTCAAAGGAAAAAATGAGAGGGTGATACCTCTCCCTTCCTTGAATGTGCACCACTCATGCTAATCAATTGGCGCATGTTGAGGTGGAGTGATGCTCCTGCATCATACTCCACGACCATGAAAATTCATGAGCTCCTTCTCATGAGCTTCCCAGTTTTGTTGAAATCCTCCTAGATCCCAAACTTTCTTCTGGAATTGTTCTTCTGCTCTTCTTTGCTTATGTTGTTGCTTCTGCATCTTCCCTGTTTCTCATGCAAGTGCTCCTTTGTCCATATTCTCCTTGTTGACCGCTTCTTTTGTTGACCTCAACATCAACCTCCTTATCTCCTCTACAACTTCTTCCAGCTGCTTCATCGGTTGGTTCCTCTTGTGCAATCTGCTCAACTACAACTCCTCATGATACTCTATGGGTGGATCATCCTGACCTCCCATGTTGCTTTCATCGATTGTGAAATTGACTAGCCACTCTGCCGCAGAATCCAATTTCGCATTCTTCTCAACACGGAACTGTTGTTCATCTACTTCCTCTAATAGACTAATCCCTGTCAGTTCTTCAGCTAGTCTAACTCCAGCTCCCCCCAGATGCAACTTGTGTTGTCATATTTCTTCTGGCATAGCTATCTCATGGTATCCACCTTCTAGTTCCAGATTGTCCAACTAATCCTCCAGTGCCTTCAACTCCATCTCCCACTAAGTGAGTGACTCAACTGGGTGTTCTTCTTTTGTTGGGGCAGACTTCAGTATCTACTCCTTCTCCTCCATGACAATCTCAGCTTGTTGTCCTTCTATTGCATCTTCAAAACCTGTGTTAACCTCTCCTCGGCTACTTGGCAGGAATATATCGACTCCTCCAATGACCAGAATGCTCCCCTAATCCTCCTCCTATGTGATGGAAGTTTTCAACTTGTAATCATCTTCATTCATGCAGCTTGCAGCTCTGCATGAATATTCATATGGATTATACCTTTCTTCTGCCTCCCCTCCATCTATCAACACCCCTTGCTGACATGAACTCTTATCTGAGCTCATATCTTCTCCCTTGCCCACTTGGAAATTCAGTATGTCTCCTTTTCCCTCTTGGTATTTTACGAGATCAACTGACCCCTTCACATTACCCACCTAGAAACCTACGATACCTCTCCTAGATCTCTTTCCCTCTCCATTGGGGTTTTCGACATATCTCAACCACCTTTTTAACACATGTTGCTTCCTTCTGGACAACAACTTCTGAACATGTCGCATAGTTGTCATTTTCAAAGGCCACTTGTACCTCCAGTGCACCCTTGCCTCCTATTGCATCTTAAATGCTAGCTTCTCCATATCTTCTCAGATTTCACTGAGTTCCTTGTCCATATCCATTTTTTTCTTCTACGAGCAGTTTCGTTCTTGAACATGCTTATGACCTCCAATGACCATCTTACTTCACCTGCAGCCTACCTGGCTGTCACCATCTACTACACACCTTGCAACAGTTTCCACAGAGTATCACACTCTGTCTCCCTTGCCTAAGAAAATAAATTATGTTCTCTGATACCATGTTGTTGGTATCAGAGTATCTCCTTTCACCACCTCTCCTTTTCCTATGCTTTGCAGATAAAATTGGGCTCTGATACCACTCTATTGGTATCAGAGTATCTCCTTTCACTGCCTCTCCTTTTCCTAGAATCTACAGATAAAATCGGGCTCTGATACCACTCTGTTGGTATCAGAGTATCTCCTTTCACCACCTCTCCTTTTCCTACACTCTACAGAAAAAATCAGGCTCTGATACCACTATGTTGGTATCACAGTATCTCCTTTCACCACCTCTCCTTTTCCTATGCTCTGCAGACAAAATCGAGCTCTGATACCACTATGGTGCAGACCCCCTACCCTTCTCTCCTTCGATGCTACTCGACCTCCCAGTCTATGATCATTCAAAATCCTAAGTTGAATTGACTCATTGGCTCCCTGCTGGAACCAAATATGATTTATCACAGGTCCCTCTTTCTTCAAATTGTGTTTCCAATTAACCCCATGACTCTCTTATTTTCCCTTCGAAGAAAGTTGGCGGTCCTACTCTGATATCTCCTGGAGTACTTCCTATTGAACTCCATAATTTAACACCATGTACCCCTTGGTATATCGACTCCAAAGATCTACTCCGCTCTCCGGAGCTTCGGTGATATGGATATCTCCTCTTTGACAAAATTATGGAGTGCTACTCCTCCAAAACATCCAGATCTATTCCACATGTCCCTTCCAGATCCAATGGTCTGGATTCAAATTGCTCTTCACAACTTCGCGAAGGTTTCTATTTTACCTTGGCAAACCTCCCAGAGCTTCAACTCTCGGATCTCCTGATCTTTTTCTACCTGTCTCTTCTTGACAATGGATGATTTCATGGTCTTTGGGACTTTGGTGAGTCCTTGACCCTCTTGCACACTTAGCACAATTTATGCTCGAGACTTAATTGTTCTCGGCCTTTCTTTTGTACTCCTTGCAGAATTTTGTGCAAGTCCTTCTGAGATTTTTCTCAGCTTGAAACCTTCGAGGTTATCAGTCCTCATGTGTCCTTTTGCGGATATTCTAGTGCTCTCTTGGAAACTCAACTCTCTTCCTCCTGAGCTTGTAAGATGAACTTACCATATCCTTGGCGCTCTCCTTGTGCTTACTTCAACCTTCTGACGGCTTCACCCTGAGCCCTTCCATAAGTATTAAGGAATCTCCTTTCCTTGGTCGATGCACTCTTGCAAAGCCTTCGTTCCTCAGAGTATTCAGAAACCCTAGGGTTCTCTCAATGCTTCCAACACTCCAGAATGTGTTTCTCTTGTGCGTAATCGCAGTTGCTCTATGTCCTCCTGGTAGAGTATTACAGAGTATTCAGTAACTTTGCATTGTGATCTCTCCCACACAGTATTTCTTTCCAAGGTATTCAACAACCTTGAAATTACCCTATGAGTCTATGGATTATCTTGGTGTGCCCTCTTGGCAGCTTCTCTTCTGACTCGAATAAGTTTAGAAATGCACTCCTTGCGTCGACTCACAGAGTCTCAACTCTCTATCGCGCACTCCTTGCACTTAGCCTAGAGAACCAGAACTAATTCAAAACACTCAAAGATAGAAGATTATAACTCTTTCCCTGTAGATGAATCCTAACATACACATCTACAACATAAAAATTCATAAACACATAGCACACATAGAAAGCATCTTATACAGGAAAAATTGTTCTTTCTATTAATATGAGTGTTTGTTACAATATGTGAGACCGGACTATGACTGAGTCTCGACTCTCAACTCTCCCTCAACCTCTTGATCAACAACCTCTACCGGGCAACAATACAAAGAGTTATACAAGAGGGGCTCTATGAGCTTCCCTCCAAGCTAAGATAGTGGTGTCTAATCACCATTCAAAATGCTTGACTAATGAGGCAGATTACAATGATGGAAATATGATTTGAATCGGATATAGATCCCTCCTACTGTCAACCACTTAATGGCGACCTCACCTATAACTTGTACGAAGGCACAAATTAGCTCTACCAACCTGTCAGCATTAATTACCTTAATCACGATTTAGATTTTCGAAGGCAAAAATGAGAGGACGACACCTCTCCCTTCCTTGAATGCGCACCACTTGTGCTAATCAGTTGGTGCATGTTGAGGTGGAGTGATGCTCCTTCATCAGAAATCAACCATTAAAGGAGTCCCCCTTGAGTTTTAATGTATCTCGAAGTGAAATATACCCCGGACATGCCAAAGTATCACTTTATCTTATTTCCAATGAATTTCATGGAGTGTTTTCATGTATCGAGCAATAATACCAACAACAAAGGAAATATCAGGATGGGTCTCAGTCAAATATAATAGGCTACCAACTAATTGGCATTACAAAGTGGAATCAAATTTGGGAGACGTATAGGTGGCAACAAGTTTGAATTTGGAATGGAAAGGAGAACGAGATGGTTTGGAATATTCCATGTAAAAGTGGTGACAAAGGTCACAAGTATACTTATATTGGGAAATAAAAATTCCTTCCTTGGTTTGCAAAACTTGGAGGCCAAGGAAATTGTGCAAAAATCCTAAGTCTTTCATTTCAAAATTCTTATTAAGGTTTTTTTTCACATGGTTTAAAATGTTTTGGTCACTACCAATGAGGATAAGGTCATCAACATAAAGAAAAAGGATTTGAGATGGCTTCCTACTTTCTTGGTATAGACATTAGGGTCAGAATGACATCTAGAAAAGTTGATATGAAGAAGAAAGTTGTCCATTTTGGCATACCAAGCTTGAGGATCTTTCTTAATACCATAAATATATTTCTTAAGGAATAAAACAAGGTTGTAGTCATTTTGGACATAGCCAGGAGATTGTTTCATGTAGATTTCTTCTTGCAAATCCCCATGTAAGAAGGAATATTTAACATCCATCCGATGGAACTCCCATTTATGTGAGGTAACAAGGGAAATAACAAGGTAGATGGAATTCATTTTGGCTATGAGGGAAAAGGTTTCATTATAGTCAATGGCTTCAATTTGAGAGAATCCTTTGGCATCTAACTAAGCCTTTTGTCTTTCAACACTTCCATCTGATCCATACTTAGTTTTATACACCCATTTACATATCACATGTTTTCTTCATTTTAGGAGAGGTGCAATATCCCAAGCATTATTTTCCATTAAAGAGAAATACTCTTCATTCATTTTTTTGTCCCAATATGGATGGCCTAAATATTCTGCAAATGTCTCTGGATCATGATTCTATGAAACTTGAGCGAAAAGAGAATAATAGCATTGGAAATATGAATGTATTCGACATTAATCTAAAGGATCATCAACAATATCATCAATTGCTTCTCGTGTTGAATGGACCCATATAGGAAGTGGTGGTGTTGATGCAGGTTCAGGTTCAATGGAATCATCTAGAGGAAGGTGAGCAAGCGGAGGTGGATTTTCATCCTCGTTGTCATCATCCAAAGAAGAAGAAACTAGAATAGAAATAGAATATGGCACAAGCTTCTAAGATAGATTTCAAGATCAAGAAGCCACAAACATCGAATTAGGCTTTCAAGCCAAGAGATTTTCATTGAATTTAACATCTCTTTTAATAATAATTTCATTAGAATGAGGTTGAAGAATTATGTAGCCTTTGACATCTTTAGAATAACTAACAAAAATATGCTTCTCACTTTTATGTTGTAAATATTTCCTTTTCTCATTAGGAATGTAAACCCATTCTATACTTCCAAATACATAAAAGTGTCTTACATATGGCTTAATTTTATTCCATGCTTCTTTCAGTGTTATGTTTTTAAGAGCCTTTGTGGGAGTGCAATTTACTATGTACTTTGCACAGTTAATGGGTTCCTCCCAATACTTAATACTTAATCCGTTAGATTGGATCACACAACTAACCATTTCTTTTAATGTGCAGTTATCTCTCTGAAAAACGCCAATTTTCTTGTGGTGTATATGTAATAGTGTGTTGTATTTGGATTCCATGTGCAGTGCAGTAAATTGTAAAATTGTTGTTCACATATTCACCTCCATTATATTTTCTTAACCTTTGAAGTTGATGTCCAGATTGTTTTTCTACAAGGGCCTTGTAGGCCAAAAACATGTCAAACACTTTTCTCTTAAGTTTTAAGAAGTAAATCAAAGTGCATCTAGAAAATTCATCAATGAAAGTTAAGAAATATTTTCACCTAGAAAAATAAGGAGAAGAAAAAGGACCACACAAGTCACTGTGAACAAGATACAAAAGGGTCGAGGCATGCCAAGAGGCATGTTTGTCAAAATTTTCCCAATGATGTTTGTCGAGAACACAACTAGAACAAACACCATCTCTGCAAGAAGCAAAAGGAAGACCAATAACCATATATTGATCAAAAAGTTTCTACAAAAAGCGATAGTTTATATGACCAAACCGCTCATGCCAAAGTTTTCTCAAGTCATTGCTATGAGAAATAAAAAGTGATGGAAAAGATGACAAACCAAAGTTGTGAAACTTGTAAAACCTTGTAATATCATCAACAATTTTAGTTGCAAGAACATGCTTAGGATCTTTTAGATCCTTGATTACAACTTGGTGAGGTGAAAACTCTACGGTTTTACCTTCACCTAAATGAGTGATTTGATACATTGATAAAAGGTTGCAGGAAAGACTTGGAACACATAATACATCATTGAAATGACCATTATCTACCTAAATTATTTCAGACCCTACAATATTAAGAGATCTATCATCACCAACAAATATTTTCTTAGTGTTACATTCATTAAGAGCTAAAAATATGGCCTTATCCTTAGCCATATGATAAGAAGATCTAGAATAAATAAGCCACTCATCAAAAGAATAATTATAAGTTGCATTGAAGGAGAAAATAGAAGCAGAAAATGAATGCCCATGAGAAGAAGAGTTAGAAGGAGAATAATCGATAATAACTTTGTGCTTCTTCATTGCCTCTTTCAAGCTTCTATATTCTTAAAAAATTTGGACTTCACATGACCATCTTTCCCACAAAATTTGAATTTTTTGTTATTCTTCTTATTTTTATATTTTAATCATTTGTCACCATTAGGAGAAAAATCCAACGAAGAGAATTTGGGACCCTTGTTTTTCTTATTTTTGTGGCGAGGATGTTTCTTCTTGGGATTCTTGAATTTTTTTTTTTTTTGGACCACTAAAGCTTTGTTGGATGTACCTACAGTTCTAATCAATACAAGTTGCACAAGATTATATTTCTCTTGAATTAGAGAATTACAAAAGGAATCAAGAGAAGGTTCTTTATAAGCACTCCCTAGAGATTCTCTAATGGCATAAAAGGTAGATATAAAAACAGAATATGCACTACCTAGCTAAGAAAGAATAGTGTATATGCATCGATATTCCTTCAGATCTAGTTCAAATTATATACACAAATGTATAAGTGTTTTGAACTTAGACAAGTAATATTAAATGCAAGGAAAATCATTTGTACTTAAAGTCATTAACTGATTTTCCAACTGATGGGATCGAATAATATTGTGTTTATCAAACACAACTGCAATATTTTCCCAATCTTTATTGGGGGAATCAAGGACTTGAAGGTGAAACCTTAAATCAGGAGAGATGCGCATTCTCATTAGTCCACATTCTTCATCATTCCTATTAATCCATTTGGCATACTTTTCATCATCAATGTGTTCTTTTTCTTTTCCCAAGGTAATCTGGTACAATCATTTACTTCTTAATACATCATCCATATGGGATTTCCATGAGAAGTAGTTGGTGTTGGTAACCAAAATATCATTGGGATAATCCATATTAAATATTCATAGAATATGGATTTAAAAACTTAAACGAATGGTGTGGATGAAAATATCTTGAAAAAATAGGTTGTTTAGAAAAAAAATGACACTGAAAACAGACTTCGGATGTGAAATTTACTCCTTTTTGAAAAAAAGGCATAAACAGTAACCAAAGAGACATGTGGCAAGTAGAATTTGGTTTGTGTGGTGATTCCCCTCCTTTGATCTAGATTATTTTCAGCACGAAATGAGAGCGAAGATATAATAAAGAAATTCACAGAGATATAGCAGATATCCAATAATATAAAAGAAATGTATCAGAGATGCAACCATAAACACAGAGATACAGTAATCCACAATTTCTATTAATGAAATAAATGTACAGAGACTGTAAAAATACAGAGTGAAAGACTTGCTAGAATGGTGGTGGCTTATCTCTGAGAAGAGATGTGGCAGTTGCACTCATTCACAAGAATATGATTACAATGAGGCTCTAAAGGAATTTTTACAATAAACAGGAATGTCAAAAACCCTAGACATCCAAAAACCTAACCCTAGGAGATGAAGCGCCAAAATTCATGTGGGCCCCATTTGGTAAGTTAGTACATCAACTTCTTGGGGTCGTAACTTTTGCATACGATCTCCATTTTAGGCGTGCGATAGCCCATTATAAAGGTATCGTCGAGGAGATTCATTTTGGGGGCTCAATCATGCCTTTGGATATCATTGAGAAGCTCAATATTGAAAAACCTTCATTTAGGCCCTCAAAATAGCCCCAAAAGTTAAAATTGCTAAAAATAGTAAATTGCTAAAATTGCCAGAAAATTATGTTAAGTCAATTGGAAAAGGTGGGTGGCCACCGATATCCACCTGGATAAATCCTCCCTCATTAGGAAGTAATGGTATCCATTTCATTGAGTTCCCGGGGGAGAGGGAAAATCGTTTGTTGAATATGCATCTTGGTGAGTTGCTTGCCTTGCTGGAGACGTCGAGCTGCTCAGTTTGTGGAATTTTTTCAAGAAGTTGTTGAGGCTGAGGTTGTTCAACAAGTCGAGCTACATGAGATGATGATGTGTAGAAGGAATCTTTGTGCTTTGCTGCAATCTTGTCGACCTGCTTCTTTTGGATAGAAGGTGCTTGGGGTGAGACTGTAGTGGTTGCAGTGTCCTTTTGTTCCCCTTTTGAACAGATTGTGAAGAAGTTGAATTTTGTAGTATGAGATACTACCTTGTGACATTGTTTAGGTGGAACAATAGTTGGAACTACCTCTGGTATTCTGTATATATGACCCCTAGAGAAACAGTTACACTGCGGGGTCGAGACTCATAAACAACATGGTGTCTCCACATATATGGTTGGCCCAAGAGAACATCACAAACATCTAATGCAGAAACATCACATAATACCTCATCCTTGAAGGGTTGGATGTCATATGACAATCAACACTGTTGGCTGACACGAAGATCTCGTCCTTGGCGAAGCCACCTGATGTTGTATAGTTGTGGGTGTGGTGTTATCAACAATCCCAACTATTTGATGACCTCTATTGAGATGAGTTTATTATGGCTTCCTCTATCAACAATAAAATGCAGCGGGGTCCCCTTCACCCACATCTGTGAATGAAAAAAGCACTCCCCCTCTTCAGGATCTGTTGGTTCTTCTGGTTGAATTGTTGCGGTCACAACCATAGCAGTGGTGTCTGCATCAATGATCTATCCTTTACCAGTATTTTTAGAATCAGATTCTAAATCAGGGTTCGACTCCTTGTCTTTGATCTCAGCTCCAATGTTGTATGGTTGAGGGTGTGGTGTTATCAACAATCCCAACTGTTTGACCACCTCTGTTGAGATGAGGTTATTCTTGCTTCCTCTAACAAAAATAAAATACAGCAAGGTCCCCTTCACCCAAATATTTGAATGAAAAAGGTGCTCCCCCTCTTTAGAATATGTTGGTTCTTCTGGTTGAATTGTTGTGGTCGCGACAATAGAAGTGGGATCTGCATCAATGATCTGTCCTTTACCAATATTTTCAGAATTAGATTCTAAATCAGGGTTTGGCTCCTTGTCTTTGATCTCGGCTACTAATGACTGTTTTGATCAACATTCATCGGTGTTGTGCTAGGGGATTTTGTGGAAATCGCATCATTTTCCGGTGTCCTTATTTTTCTTCTCATGACCCTTCTTTTCTTGTGGATTGGACTGGTTTTCAGGAGACTGTGTGTTAGGGTTGTCTTTGTCATACTTTGGTTGTTTTGTATTTGTAGATCTGAACTCCCATTTGTTCTGGTGCTTAAATTTATACTCGATTTTAACATCATATCGATAGGCAGCACTGAGTGATGAGATGTCTAGAAAATCCATTTCAATTTGGATGTATCTATGTAGAGACCCATGGTATTTCAGAACCAAATGTCATTTGGAGTCTTTGATACCCATCTTGGTGCACAAGGTATGGAAGGTATTGGCGAACTCCAGAAGTACTTGGCCCCTCTCTTGTTGTAATGTGCTCCATCTCATGTACTGGTCCTCATAGTTGCCAACAGGGTAATATTGTTCCTTTACCGCATCCACAAAATAATCCCAAGTGGGCTCAGCCCCATATATTCCAGACTCCTCTGTGGAACTCTACTCCCAGTAAGTTTCCCACCAATGTTTGACATGGGGGAGATCCTTAAGGAGCACGAATATGATATTTTCTCTGTCGGATAAATTGTGAACAGAGAAATAACCTTCTAACAGATTTAACCATTTATCTAGGGCATCCGCATCTATGTGACCTTCAAATATAGGAATATCAAAATTGACATGTACCTTAAAAGGCGAGGTGCCTCCAAAGTGTTCACTTGATGAAGATGCACCTGATGCTATCGGGAGGCGTTGAAGGATGTGGGAAAAATTCTCCATCATTTCGTCCCTCTGTCGCATGAGAGCTTGCTCAAGCAATAGACATATAGGATCATCTTCTCTGTCATTTTTATTTTCTTCCACCATGGAGGGTTTCTTGAACGTGTGAGAGATATTATCTTAAAGAGAGATAAGCTCGAGACCCAACTTTATATACTCGAACCGCGTCAGGGACATGCACTGAAAAACGATCAAGAGCAGCCTGCTCTAATACCATTGATCCGGATTATTTTTGGCATGAAATGAGAGCGGGGATATAAAAAATAAATTCACAGAGATATCATAGATATCTAATAATATAAAAGAAATGTATTAGATATGCAACCATAAACACAGATATACAATAATACATGATTTCTATTAATGAAATAAATGTATAGAGAATGTAAAAATACAGAGTAAAAGACTTGCTAGAATGGTGGTGGCTTATCTCTGAGAAGAGATGTGATGGTTGTGCTCATTCGAAACAAGATGTTTACAATGAGGATATGAAGGCCTTTTTATAATAAACTAGAATGCCAAAAACCCTAGACATCCAAAAACCTAACCCTAGGATATGAAGCACCAAAAGTCATGTGAGCCCCGTTTGGGTAAGTTAGTACATCAACTTCTCGAGGTCGTAACTTTTGAATATAATCTCAGTTTTAGGCATGTGATAGCCCATTGGAAAGGTATCATTGAGGAGATTCATTTTTGGGGATCAATAATGCCTTTGTCTATCATTAAAAAGCTATGTTATAGGATAATCCCCTTGTGGGCAAGTGGATTTCCTCTTAGATACTAGACCCCTATGACCAAGATAGAAAAGTGATATTGTGGACACTGACTTTCCTTTTCATGAAGCTAAACTATCAAAGAAGAAGAAGGAATAAGAGTAAATACCTTTTTACCAACGTTTGTCCTTGTTCGATCTAGGCTGATCTTGATCTCCAAGTTCTTCAGAAGGTCTTGAAATGGAATGAGAAATAGCAACGAAACATACTTCCTACTCTACAATGATTAGCTTCATAATGGATCTATAACAGAAACAAGTCTATGAAACATACACAAACTTTAAAGGAAACAGGCCAAGCATAGATTTATATTAATGAAAACAAAGTGAGATTCTTACAACCATGGATGTAGGTGTAGCAACTTCACCAAGCTCTCTTTGTCCATACCCTTTCTCAAATAATACACACACAGAATGATGATGCTTCAATTATATCTCCCTTATGAGATCATAAGTTTGATGCTTCATAATGTCTCCATATCAATACCACTCATGAGATCATAAGTTTGGTATCTCTAAAACTCCATGTCTTTCACCATGAGAAGGCCTCCTTATATAATCTTGGAGAGACCCAACCACCTAAGAGATTCTTGGGATAAGTTGAGGATTATTCTCCTTTATTTGTGGATCTTCCCTAAGATTGAGCCTTGACCTTAGATCCGAATCCAACCAACTCCAGATATGAAGGGGATTTTTCCCTGATTTTTCTCAATAGTCAAAGATCTCCTGAAATAGCCCAGTGCTCCCTCAAAAGGGTAGACAGAGCGTTGAAATGCTCCCCCAAAGAAGGATAGGGAGAGTTGGCACACCCTAACAGTGGTTAGGGGAGAGATGCCCAAATTTTCCCTAAAAAATCCCAGCGCTCCCCCAAAAGGGTGCACAGAATGCTGGAATGCTCCCCCAAAGAAGGCTAGGGAGCATTGGCACTCCCTGATAGTGGGTAGGGGAGCGATGGCCTCCAAAATTGACTTTTAAGTGGTTTTCTTCATGAAAAATGCTTTGTACTCTTCATCAGATGATTTCTCTTCCTAAAACCAATCTTAAGTGTCATTGTGATGTTGTTAGAGACACGACATAGGTGAGATGACAGTATGATGTTTGCGACACTTGAGAAACTTGTGGTCAATATGCGACACTTACGACACTTGAGAAAGAAACTGATGACTGAAGTACTTTGTAGGCTTTTTCAAGCAAGGGTATGGACTCGAAGAATCTGGTAGAAGTTTCACACAACCATTAAACAAATATTATGACATGTTTCAAACCCAAGGCAGGCATACATATGCTTGAGTGACAAATACTTTCAAGGTATGGCCACCATAAAATACACCGCAGATCCATAATTGTATTAACAAAAAGGTATCGCCACCAAAGATACAATGTGGATCTATACTCCCATGACATGAACTGATTGTAGCCATGAAAAATAAACAGTGGATCTATGAGATGACAAGACATAGCCATGGACCAATACAAAGTGGATCTATGTAACAATATATGTGTCAATCTTCAAAAGAAACTCTATCGCAACCTAGGCAAAGTATATATCAGAGTGATTACTCAACCCAGGGTCTTCTTACTGATCATGATGTAGTATGAATCTAACCATGTGAATAGATGTCCTGATGTCGAACATGGAAGAAACCACTTGATTACCGGTCAATGAGGTAAACCGTTAACAAGCACGAGGGAAATCACCATTGATGTCAATTATTCCCATGGTAATCTAGTACATTCCAACGAGTGTCAATGGATGAGATGAAGTCAAACATCCATGGAATCATCCGATTAGAGGTCAATGATGTAAACTGACTATCAGACGCAAGGAGGCCTGCCATTGAGGCATGCAAGTCCCAAGGTACTAACTGGTTTCTAAGTCTAGTTTCTGGGTAATGTGTTGAAGTTGAAAGGAATAGACTCATCGAAGGAGGGCCTTGGTGTATCCCCCATCAATGACATGAAATTGACACAGAGATGTAATTAGTGGATCAAATGAACATAGACTAACACAAGTGTTGAAACATGATTTTTTTATGGTTGACTCTTGAGGCAGATACTTCCCTTGAACACTAAAGCATGATAGCAGAAACTTGACATGGACCAAAACTTGATAATGCAGTGGATACTGTGACTTTTGTCAGGTGACCCAAAGGAGTAAGGAAACTCAAAGGATTGGTTTAGTGGAGAGGTTTAGCAGAAAAATGCGTGCAAAGATAAAATGTCATGTTCAAGGGTGACTGTAAGAGTTACTGGTAATGTTCTCAAAAACTGCTTGGCTTGCTTCCTTCAATTTTCCCCCCATCCAGATAGATGAGTAACTCTTTTTAATTTAACGAGCTCGAGGAGGGTAACACATGATCGATATAACTTACCTTCGGTAAGTCCCTCTTCCTTTGTTTAATGAACTAGAAGAAGTAAGGGTTTGGTCCCATATGGGCCCTTCAATGTATGAATTTTTTTAACGAGTCCAGAGAAGGTAAACTCAGTGATTTTCATGTTTAGAGAGTCTGAAAAGAACTTAAAGATGACTCCAAGGTTGTCCTTTTTCGTAATTTTAGTCTCGCGAGGCCAAAAAAGAGATAAATTATCACTCGAAAGACACCCTTTCAAAACTTTTAATGAGTGGGAAAGGAAGCAATATCACTCAACAATCGTTTCATGTTTAGAGAGTCTGAAAAGAGATTAAAAAGACTTGAGGGGATTCCTTTTTCATATATCCATGCGAGCCCGAAAAAGTGATAAAATTATACTCAGGTACATTCTAATTTTTTTGCAAGCACGAGAAAGAACAAATACTAAGCTCGGTATTCTTCCCCCAGCTTGAAATCTAGTGGATTAACTCCAGAATGATCATCAAAGGCTGGAGACATGCCCCCCCAAGATTCAAATCATTCTTTGACTTTGAGGTTGTCACCAATTTATGTACTAGATGGAGAAAAAGGATACAAGTGGATGAAATGAATGTTCAAAAAAGAGACCTAACGAAAGACTCGACTCGACATCTATGATATCTGGCGAAAGACTCGACCTGACAGGAGAGGTGATTATTTCATATTTTAACAAGATTGACACGGGAAAAGAACTATGCTCAAGGCTCTGGGTTGAATCCCCGTATTTTTGTTTTATTTTTTTAACAATCTTTCCACAAAGAAGAGAAACTATGCTCGTGACCTATGTTTCATTGTTTAACGAGATCTCCACAGAGAAGATAAACTATGCTCATAGAATCTTCTTGATCATGGCTTCCAAGAGGATAACGCTCTGGAAGGACACCATGTCAAGGGACAAAACTCAGTCATGGCTTCCAAGAGATCTTCATTGGATTGAAGAAGAAAGCTCTGGAAGGAACACATGTCGAGGGTCATGTCATGGGTAAAGAGATTAGGCTCCAATAGCCCTACCGAAGAGATCACCATGTCAACTACCAGATCTAAGTCATCTAAAGTTGAAGTCATTGGAGATAACGCCACATAATTGACATGTGGTAGGGGTGAGACCGACTGCATATAAGACCCGTTTAGGGAGGTCATTGGGTTGATGGTCAAGTCAGGGCCAACAAACGAAATTTGATCAATAGTCACTATTCTTCTATCGTGTGGGAAATATATCACATGAAAAAGAGTGGAAACAATAGATTTCATGACATATACATAATCTCTCCCAAGGAGTTAATCGAAATCCAAGGGGTCCTGGACTACCATAACATCAATAAAGACTATTTTCCCTACCAAAGTTACAGGAAACTGAAGAAGGATCCCTAAAGGGTGACTAGTTCTTATGTTAAAAGTGAATAGAGTCTGGGTAACTGGCACAAGTTGAGGATAACCCAAATCTTTCCAAGCAATAAAAGACAAAATACTAACGGACGAACCTTCATCTATCAGTGCATGAGGGACATCCCGACCACAAACCTGTACTGTAATCTTGAAAGGAATGTGAGAGGGAAGACGAGGTCCAGTTAGCACACCTCAATCAAAAGGTATGGCCTTATTACTTGGAGGGGGTTTCGCGGGAGAAAGAGGAATTCCCCCAGCACGGTAGATTTTGTATCAACGAGAAAAATGTGGGAAGAATTAGGTTTACTCTTTAGAGGGAGAGTAGGATCGATCGATGATGGGATTGAATTGACCACATTGGCACTCTTCAGAGGAAGAGTGGGATTGACTGATGAAGTAACCAGAGCAACCACTTTGTCACTTTTTAGATGAAAGGTGGTACTGACCAAGGAAGGAACTGGATCAGTGACTTTGGTACTCTTCGGAGGAAGAGTGGGACTGACTGAGGAAGGAAAAGAATCAGTTACTTTGACACTCTTCGGATGAAGGGTGGGACTGACCGAGGAAGGATCTAGATCAGTCACTTTGACACTCTTCGGAGGAAGAGTGGGATCGACCGATGGCAGAACTGGAGAAACCACTTGGTACTCCTCAATGGAGGAGTGGGATCGATCGATGGCGGAACCAGATTGACCACTTTGGCACTCGTCAGAGGAGGAGTGAGATTGACTGATGAAGTAATCGGAGAAACTAATTTGCCACTCCTCAATGTAGGAGTGGGATCAATCGATAACGACATCAAATCGGCCACTTGGGTTTCATTCTCCAAGGGGAGAATGGGATCGACAGGTGGAAATGGATCGACCATTTGGGTTAGTGGTTTAACCAAGGATGAAACTAGATTGAGCACCTGATCAACTAGATTGATCGAGGATGGAATCGGATTGACCAGTCCATCAACTGATGATGGGTTGGGAGAAATATTACGATAACTTATTAGAAGCTGAATATTTTTCAAAAGAGAAGAAGCCTTGTCCATATGAGGAAAATGGTGAAAATAATGATTGCCTTCGCATAACATACAAGGAAATTTGACAATTGTCTTCTTCTTACCAACCTTAATGTCACTAGTTGACGGGGCATCACCATAATTTCTAGGAGAAGCCGATGATGTGAAGGACCACATTTCTAAGACCTTGGGAAGACCAGGGCAATCCCTCAGAAAGTGGTCACCATTACAAAGACTGTAAGGGAATTTGGGTTTCAGATTCTTCATTTTAATATTGTTGACCTCATCAACACTCCCAATACTATTAACAGTAGCTATTTTCTTAGATCCAACATCTGATGTAGTTGGAGGCTTGGTCCTTTTCAAGTTCTTCTTCTTCTTCTCTTTTTGTTTCTTCTTATTCTGATCAACCTAGCCACTTGCTTTAAAGATTTTACTAGGCGAAGAAGGAGAAAAGTAAGGAGACTTAATGAGTGAAGAAGGAAAATAGTTGACATGAGTTTGACGTGTGGGTGGTGTAATAACATTTGAAGTATTAGGTGAAACTAAATCACTGGGAGGATTCGAGATCACCAGAGTGGGGAATAACCAAACTGTTAATACGATGGTGAGTCCCAAAAGACTCAGTGTGGCAATGTACGGAGGACCAAAGTTTCCAAAAGAAGGAGAGGTGAAAGGTTCCCTGGGACAAGGGGTTCCTCCATTGGTACTCCCAGGAGTTGATGTCATTAACACTAAATTGACCTAAGGTCCACTGAGTAAAACAAACAACACACGCTATGAATCTAAAAGAAAACAATCAAACAAAACTTCCCACAATGAAACCACTAGTTGGTGATAAAATCCAACATCTTGAGATAAATATAGGAAGGGGATGGGATAGAGTGGGTGGATTAGTTATGTTTGCGACCTACTTAAGGGACTTATGACTTGGTGTAAGCTTCCACACAGTAAATGTGGATTTACCCTCCAAGGATCCCGAGTGAGTTTGACCAACGTCTATTCTGGGTACAGTGAGACTTCCCTTTACCATCACCTCATGTAAGACCCTGAATATTATGGCTACTATGGTTACTAACTTGCAGTCATCCCCTAGGCAGGTACAATCGAAATTCCAATTCTAACGTATGGGTAGGATAACAAGTTTGAAATCCTTCGAGATAATTGAGGACAAATGGACCGGTAGAACTCCAGAGGACCCCGAATGGATTCAGAATTCACGAAGCACCGAGACCAAATGAAGATAGTTGAGCCTTAAGAAGAACCCCCAATATATGATATGACTACTACAAACGATTGAACCACAGAGGGATAATCTCCGTAACTCTCCCGAACGTGACCTCGTGCATAGCCCCTATGTGAGAGGGGGATCCCAGAAAGCCTATATGACAATTGGATTTTCTCTCCCTATCGCAAGATGATAATGTTTGTTTGACATCTTTGGAAATTTATTCTTTCAAACTATTCCAAAGCCCTGCACCTTAAGCTAATGTAGGTTTTCTAACAGAAAATGTAAAAATGTCTGATGAATTTTAGTTAAACGCTTGATTTTAAGGCTGTTGTTTACTTAGAGGTGTATGAGAGTGAAAATTGATGATATCATGACTCAATTCCCAAAACATGCATAAGAAATGATAAACAGTCTTTTCTTTCAATGAATGTCTATTTAAGGGAAGGAGAAGGACTTTCCTTTCACTTTCAAACACTAAGATGCAATGACCTCATGCAATAGTCCTCAATCAAAAATTCGATACAATGATAAAATGTTTATATGTGACTGATAATCACTTTGATGTAAAGCTTCCTATGTTAATCAAACTTCAAGATCTGTGAGATTTAAGCAACCCGGAAGAAAACTTCACATAAAAAAAAGCACACCCTTGTTGTGATCAAACCAGAAAAAAGAAAACCAAATCTAGACAGGAGTAAATGCTTGGATAAAATACCTCAAAGATCAAAATGAAATGGTGCATAAACCTTTGAATTTCCTTACAAAAGCTTTCACTTGATTAGATAAATGAGAGGAAAACAGTAAATTGAATCTAAATCGTCAAAGACAAAGAGTGACTTCAAGGTAAGGAAAACAGATGTCAAAAATCCAAATAAAACAACATTAATCCTTAGAAATAAAATAATTGGAGGCTAAACAAGGACACACTAAGATAGCATAAACCCTGATCAGATGAATCAGCAAAAACAAGATTGAGAAAAACTACTCCCAAGAAGATTTTTGCAGAAAAAGGGGGAGCGCTTTGGTGTCAAAGGTACCAGAGAATTGCAACACTCTGTGGGATCTTACAAGGGAGTGAAAATGCCCTGGTGGTAAAGGCAGGGGAGTATTAGCCTCTCAGAACTCAAAAATTTGCCCAGAAATTAAAAAAAAAAAAAAATGCAAAACTTCAGTGTGTAAGATGAATCCAAGAGCCAACAACACATTTAAGAATCAGAGACACGGCATGAACAAGATTAAAAAATGAGAAAATACCAAAACAATACCTAGGAAAGGAATCAAAAATCAAAGTTCCTCCCCAGTGGAGTCGCCAATTTATGTTATAGGATAATCCCCCTGTGGACAAGTGGATTTCCTCTTGGATACTAGACCCCTATGAACAAGATAGAAAAGTGTTATTATGGGCACTGACTTTCCTTTTCATGAAGCTAAACTATCAAAGAAGACGAAGGAAGAATAGTAAATACCTTTTTACTGACGTTTGTCCTTGTTCGATCCAGGCTGATCTTGATCTCCAAGTTCTTCAAAAGGTCCTGAAATAAAATGAGAAATAACAACAAAACATACTTCCTACTCTACCATGATTAGCTTCATAATGGATCTATAATAGAAACAATTCTATGAAACATACACAAACTTTAAAGGAAACAGGCCAAGCATAGATTTATATTAATGAAAACAAAGTGAGATGCTTACAGCCATGGATGTAGGTGTAGCAACTTCACCAAGATCTCTTTGTCCAGACCCTTCTTCAAATAGTCCACACACAAAATGATGATGCTTCAATGATATCTCCCTTATAAGATCATAATTTTGATGCTTTACAATGTCTCCATATCAATACCACTCATGAGATCATAAGTTTGGTATCTCTAAAACTCCATGTCTTTCACCATGAGAAGGCCTCCTTATATAATCTTGGAGAGACCCAACCACCTAAGAGATTCTTGCGATAAGTTGAGGATTATTCTCCTTTATTTATGGATCTTCACTAAGATCGATCCTTCACCTTAGATCCAAATCCAACCAACTCCAAATATGAAGGAGATTTTTCCATGATTTTTCTCAACAGTCAAAGATCTACTGAAATAGCCCAGTGCTCCCTCAAAAGGGTATACAGAGCATTGCAACACTCCCCCAAAGAAGGATAGGGAGCATTGGCACACCCTGACAGTGTTTAGGGGAGGGTTGCCCAAATTTTCCCTAAAAAATCCTAGTGCTCCCCCAAAAGGGTGCATAGAGTGTTGGAACGCTCCCCCAAAGAAGGATAGGGAGTGTTGGCACTCCATGATAGTGGGTAGGGGAGCGCTAGCCTCCAAATTTGACTTTTAAGTGGTTTTCTTCATGGAAAATTATTTGTACTCTTCATCAAATGATTTCTCTTCCTAAAACCAGTCTTTGAGGGTGTCTTAAGTGTCCCTGTGATGTCGTTAGAAACACAACATAGGTGAGATGGAAGTATGATGTTTGCGACACTTGTGGTCAAGATGCGACACTTATGACACTTTTAATGACGACACTTGTGACACTATTGAAGTGAGTAATTTTCATGTGTAACGAGCTCGATCTCGAAAAACCTTCATTTAGGCCCTCAAAATAGCCCCAGAAGTTGAAAATGCTAAAAATAGTAACTTGCCAAAATTGCCAAAAAATTGTTTCGAGCCAGTTTGAAAAGGTGGGTGGCCACCGATATCCACCTGGATCATCCTTCTAATAACCTCACTTTTACAACTAAGTTTCTTATGAAGTGACACACTTTCATAGAATAAGAGGGAATCACTTTTACAATGAAGTTACTTTATAAATGATAGTTGCATGCAAAATAAATAACTTAAAATAAAATATTAAAGCTACCTATAGTGATTCAATTTTATAATTTAAGTGAAATACACTTTACAATGGATGCATGAATTTTTGAAAAAAAAGTAACAAGAAAGAGACTTGAACTTAAGACCTATTACTTGATAAAGCAATGTTTAACTAGGTGAGCTAGTGAAAAACATATTATATTGTTAAGGATGATTGGGGTGTTGTTGTGGAAGACAACCTTGGAGAGAATGCTCTTAAAAAACTCTTTTCACACAAGAAAAAAATTTCACTTCTCAATGATAACAAGGGTCAGATCTTGGTTAGCATACCCGAAAAATGCAAGTTTTCCCTCTATTTCTAATTTATCGAGATTGCAAAGAGCATACAAAGAGGAGAAACCTATATGTTTTTTTATTTTTTGAGATCACAAAGAGAGTAGATAAAATAGAATATACAGATCTAAAAGAGTAGAAACCTGAAAATAGAAAACAGAAAACCAAAATATGATCTCTGTCAAAATTTTAGAAGGACGTATTCAGGATTTATACCTTCGGATCTGACGAAAATGGTTGTATCTTGGGAAAAGAAAAACCTTTTTGAGTGAAACAAAAGCATTTCCTATCTAAAGTGAGCACTCTAGATGCAATGGAATAGTCCTCTTATCCAAAAAAAGTATGAAAGTGGAAGAAACTAGATATGCGACAACATGGCTTCACAATCTCAATCTTCAACGAGAACGAGTCTTGAAAAGTGCTCTGATACCATATTCAGAAACATGGGTATTCCAATAGAGGACAAACACTTTTAGTAACCACTCACACAACAAATCAAATATCAACACACCAATGTTTTCACGTGGTAAAACCCCCATGGGTAAACATCCACGACCTCGGCCAACGTGGTTAATAAAACAGAGAGATATTAGAGAGATATTTACAAGATATTTTCTCACAATTAATCATCATAAAATGACCCTTTGTGCTCTTTAAATAGAGATCATGGACCAATCAAGTGTTAATCCATGGATCAATGTAGTTGTTAAATCCTAGGAGAATATGAACCATCAGATCACTCTATGTTAGGAACATATCGTGATTGTCGGATTACCTAACTACAAATGCATACTAATGCATACTAAAGAAACAAACTTTTACTTAATGAAATATTAGACCAAGTTGATCATAATTGAATCATAAGTGTCTAAATATCCTAGCAGAGCTAGGGATATTACTCCACCAAGGTAAAGGATATCTAATCCAAACTAATGTCTGAAAAAATAATGCCATAAAAGGCAGGTCAAGTTGCCAAGTTCAATGACATTTCCCAACTCACAACCTCTCTTTCCCCATAGCCTATTCCACCCTAGGAAGTGTACTCTTTCTCTACTCAATAGTCCTTCGTCTATCCCACTTCCCTTCCAAGCTTCATCAATAGATTAGCTAGGAAGTCTTAAAACTATATGGCACCTAGAACACAAGGTTTCTCACAGATTTCAACACCCACTAGCCCAACCCACAAGGAAACCTATTCCCAACGATTCTCTCACCCAAAGAGAGTGAACCACAAGCCTGAAAACCTATTTCTTCATCCCAAACCACCAAGGATTTACTAGCTAAAAATCGCCTTAAACTTTATATCCAACAAAGGTATGGATGATTGAATAATTTAGTGAATTATGGAATTACACTAATTCCCAACATTATATTTTCATGTTCTTAGCTTAACACTTGTCACTCTAGGAATTTCCTTTGAATACACTTGGTAATTCATTTCCAACATTTATGAACTTAGGATAAAATTGTATCACATGACTTGGGACTTTAGGAATATATTATAATATTTCATTGGCTTAATCCCCCCTTGTCTTAGCCCCTTTACTCAAGCCCTTATCCCCCTTTCCCTCTTGTGGAGTCCTATCCCCCATACTCTTTCCTCTGACTTGGTCTAGAACAGTGATGTATTTTATTAATATCTAACCAAGTGTGGTTATAATTTACATTTTCTAGGATCACTAGCCTTTCAACTCATAGGCTCCTTGGCCTAAATCACATAGACAATCTATCCTCAAAACATAATAACAAATGAACTCTAGCCCAAAACATCCAAGCTCACCAACCTATAAAGTATATGTACATTTACAATTGGAGTTCATCCTGGGGGTATTACAATATCTTTTTTATTTATAAACATATCATAATTCCATAAATTAATCTACCATTTGAAATTATAATAAACCAGTAAACCACATATATTAAATTTTAAAACATATAGCAATTTCATCATGTAAATATATCCACAAAATCATATATAATTAGACATGGAAAATTGAACAAAATAAAATATATGATGAAATAATTGAGATACATCACTAGTTAGAATTTTGTTGAACTTGAATGTGAGTCCAAGATATTTCTTCCACTTTTATGATCTTGCATCAATTGTGTCAAATTTCTTATCGATTGTTGATTGGCCCACTTGTTGACGTACCTACCAACTCCTATGGGTACTCTTATTCCCCAAGGGCCATGAAACTGCAATAGGGATGTATGTGAATACCTCTATCAAAACGATTGAAGATGGAAGCTAGAATATTCAGAAGGATAGCCACTTATACCACCTTCATTTACCAAACTCTCAATCATCTCAATCACTAATCACATTTTCATTGTGACAACCATCCAACATTAGGGTGCATAAAAAGTGTTTTCCTTCATCCCAAGGCCCTCTTTTTATAGTATTTGAGATGTATGCCTCATATCCCTCGCATGCACAAGTTCACATGAAATATATATATATATATAACAAAATTACTCACCCACCTTTCCTTGACTCCTAAATTTACTCCTACGTGTTTCCTAGATCATCTTCAAGTTTCTTATTTTTGTGTTGCATGAGTAGTTACATGTCCTTCTTATTTATTATCTCTATTTACTTTAACTCTAGCCTATATTTGTTTTATCTCACAAGTCAAATTGAGATAGGATTATCATTCCTAATTCTTGTATATTATGTATGTGTGCTCTTGAATTAAATTGTGTCTAATAAATAATTAGTTTAAAATAATATCATGCACAAATTGTTGGATTACTGAGAGAGGGGGTGAATCAGTAATAGCGTAATTATAATCCTTTTACTTCAAATGTTATATCAATGTAGAATTATTATCCAACAATGAGCAATAAGAAATAAACAATCACACACATACACAGTACACCAACTTGCTTTATGTGGAAACCCAAATCAGGAGAAAACCATAGAATGTTTTTTCTTATATGTCTTGAAGAATTACATTCATTGGAAGCACCAACTTCCTTTGTTTTCCAGCTGCAACTGGAAG
>JZKD02S1679871.1:34939-51781 GCA_000966675.3 Picea glauca | reverse complement strand
CAAATCGGGAGAAAACCACAGAATGTTTTTTCTTATATGTCTTGAAGAATTACATTCATTGGAAGCACCAACTTCCTTTGTTTTCTAGCTGCAACTAGAAGGAGGCTCCAACCCCTTGGTTTCTCAAGCTACAACTGAGGGAATCTACAACTCCCCAATTCTCTGGCTACAACCATAAGGAGGCTACAACCAACTATGTTATCTGGCTACAACTGAAAGGTGGCTACAACCACCTATCCTTGCCCCATCAAACCGCCCTAAAGTAGAAGTAGAATGATGGAACCACTGTCAACCTGTCATTGTGAGATATATTGTTGTACAACTATATCAACCTGTACCACTGCCCTATATCCAATCTGTACAACTGCCCTGTAATCAAACCATACATGAAATGAACATGTATCTACAAAAATACAACAGATATGCGACCTGTAATGATGCAGCCCATGTATGTACGTGCCCTATCTATTATGCAGCCCATGTATACCTTTTGAAACTAGGTTTTCCTTTCACTTGAAAACTTTTGACCCTCTGTAACTTATTTCACATAGATCTGTAATCTGTCACTGTATCAAGACTGTAATTGTACCCTATGCATGCATCCTCATACATAATCTCTACTTAAGGCAAGTATGTTTCTCTCTAGTCATGTGCCATATAGGTATGTGTAATCATGAACAAGTATAATATCCCTCACATGATCTCAGTCATCAACCCCTTTCTGATATTCAATTTCTCAATACATCAATAAATATAAGATCTCGACCATGTACCATAAAAACTCTTAGCCATATGCCAAGAAATACAAGATGTGCCTCAACAAGAAGTATCAATGATAAATATACCAGCACTTTATTTCTATAGATCTGAATTATACAGAAGATCCCATGTAGCCACTAGTCTCTCTAGGGAGAATCCTCAAATCTCCATTGCCATTCCTCATGCATACATCAAAATCCAACTATTCATAGAAATAAGACATACCTTTTGAACCAATGGATGGATATGATGTATCTGATCACTCTAGACCTTCCTGGGAGCTTGATCTCATAATATAGAACCTATGCACCTTCATATTCTCAAGTTTCATGGCTTTATCAACATGTACTCACCCTATACACAATCAACCCATGTACATACTCACCCTATACACATCCAACCCATGTATACCTTCAATGTATACACACCCTTTACACAGACAGCCTGCGTATGCCTTAGAAAATAGGGTTTTCTGTGAATCCAAAAATTTCTCCGTTAACCCTTCATGCTACCTCAGACGTTCGCCACTTCAAATGTATCCACAAGTATTTACAAGAAGCTTTACACAAGAAAATAGATATACAATATGTACAAGTGTGTTTTTATGAGTGATCTTTGTCTCTTATTTATATCTTCATGTAGTCTTACACTTTCCTTATTTTATGGGTTCTTCATTTAAAATAATTTATTTTTGCAAAGCACTTTGACTCTTGGGGGATTCTATAAGGCTCATGAGGGTTATCCAACTTCATATGGTCATAAATCTCTAACCGTGAGGAGTTATGTGACGTTCCACATACCACCAGAAACGACATGACAAGAACTATCCATATAGGATATTTTCCCTGACAAATTCAATGTCCTTAAACTCATTATTCCATAGTTAAGCATGGGTCCTATTACTCCACAAAGCGTCTTCTCGTGAGGGCTTTCACTATAAGGGGACCACTTTGGATTTCATCCATATTTACTTCTTATCAACCAAGATAAGACAATAATGAGTCATCTTTACATCAAACAATATTGGGTCCATTACCCAAACCTTTGTGTTGTGGGGATTTCTTCAAGGGTTGACATCAATGACAACCAACCTTAATCAACACAAATTCATAACCTATCCTTCTTCTTATTATTTTATTTCAATTTAAACTTTATTATGAATGAATACTATTAATCAAAATATGTCATTCTAGGGTAACAATTTAATTTCTCTTTTCTAACTAAAATACATTGAATTGTTGTTTTCCCCTAAATGAAATGCATAATAATAATTTTCTTTATGTATTTTATATTTAAAATCACTCCTCGATTATTATTCATTGACAATTTTTAGTAAATATACCAAGGGTGCAATGTACGCCATTCACTTCAGAAATTACTTATCGTACTCCAAAGGTACCATGCATACATGCCCTTCAAGTATCCGACTTTTGATTTATGAGGAATTGACACAACAATGGAGAAATTGTTAACCCAAATTTGTTCTCCTTATTAAGAGACTAATGGTTATTGAGGAATAATTATTTCACCTTGTTTTTCACCCCTCAGTTGATCCTCATGAATGATTGAATCTGCAACCTACCCTCACGACATCGTGCAACCTCCAAGTAAATGTGTCCTGCACTTTTCAACTACATCCATGGAATGAGTGATAGTAGGTGGAAATGGGGACACTACTTCACCTCTCGTAATCGTAATCAATAAAAATCCATACAACCCCATTACCCATGTGTGGATCGATTGAAAATCATGTTCCCCGTGCTTATATTCACTACATCATTTCATCAATAGTATCATAATTCATATTAACTATACAAGACATATTCACAAATTTATTATTATTTTCTAACTCAATCCAGAGTCCAAAACCTTCTCAATGAAATTCTTCATCAATGTGATTTTATAGTTGCATGTCACACTAGGAAAAATATTAGCAATATATGTAATTTAATATGTCCATATATCATGTAAAATCATTAAGGGGATAGAATCATTATCATTCATTTCATCAGATCATTGCATAAAATATTTATCTAAGCATCACATGAATTTTAATTTGACCAATTTATCATCCTCAAATTTACTCAATCATAATTAAAATTCAAGTTACATCATCATACCATTAGTCAAATAACTAGGTCATTTGTAAACAAATTCCCTCAAACAATAAGTCTAGTTTTTCATAGTAATCAAATAAAATGGGGCACTTCATACACATCGTCATAAATTAAACTTCATCCTGAAGTTTGAAAATAGATAAGGAAACTATTGATGCATCTTAACTCCATCATACCAAGTATCAAAATAGGGACTATATCTATCCCACTAGACCTTTACTTGATCTACCAAATGACACTAAATCTGTCGAGTGCACTAGTCCAAAATGCAAATCAATTTATTCATCAAGTCCTCCTTCCTCGACATATACAAATAGATTAGATCAATAACATGTGATGGATAGGAAATATAATTATGTAAATATAAAAATGGAAAACATCATGTATACGTTATAAAGATGTAAGTAAAGCAAGATGATATGCAACATGCCCCTTTTCTCTAAAATATCAAAAGGTCCAACACATTGTGGTGATAATTTCCCTCTCTTCTGAAACTTAATCGAACTCTTTTGTGACCTCACCCACAAAAATATTATATCCCCTATATCATAAATTCGATCAATCCTTTGTGCATCCACATACTTTTCTATCTATCATGTTCCTCCTTTAATATTCCTTTAATTGTTTTCATCTACTCCTCCTTCCCTTGAATTACTTTTGGTCCCACTAGAACTCTATCCTCTTTTATATCAAAACTAAGAGGTGTTACACATGGCCTTCTATAGAAGAACTCAAATGGTTCCATCTTTATAGAAATTTGATAACTATTATTATAAAAAAATTCGACAACTAGTAAAAATTCCTCCCATCACTTTTTTTATCCATAACGTACATTCTTAACATGTATTAAAAAATTTAATTAGCTATTTAGTCTCACCATTAGTCTCTGGGCAATATGTTGTACTAAAATTTAGTTTCATTCCCAATTCTTCTTGAAAACGCGTCCAAAACCTTCCTATAAATATTGCTCCTCTATCTAAGATTATCTTTTCCGGGATACCATATAACCTCATTATTTTGATAATAAATACCCTTGCAATGTCTCGATCTTGATATGTAGTCTTTACTAGAATAAAATGTTTTCTTTTTATCAGAGTGTCTACTACAACAAATATCAAGTCATGTCTCATTGACATCATCTTTAATCCAACTATAAAATCCATCAAAATCACCTCCCATTTTGATTTTGTAACAATCCCACTGGATGTCGATGTCTAGACTTTACTTGTTGACATTCAAGACATCTCACTACAAAATACACTATGTATGTCTCCTTTCCTTTCTACAAGAATAATGATTTCAAATCTACACTCATATTTTGTACTACCACTATTTAAACTTCTCTATGAGATTCTCTTAAGATCATATTTTGTATTTCTTCATTCACTAGTACATATATTTTTCCGTAGTACCATAATAAACCATTTTCATCCAAAGCGTATCCTTCAAACATTGGAATTTACATTACTTCATTCTCAAGGTTTGATTTAAGTTTATTATACCATTCATCTTCTAACTATAATTTTTAAATCTTTTCTCTCAAATTTCTCTTGAATGGTATAATAGAGAAAATACATGGTCTGCAACTTAAAGCATCCATGACTTTATTCATTGTTCCCTTAATGTATGTTATCTCAAAATCATATTCATTTAATAAATCTAACCATCTTCTCTATCTAGCATTCAAATTAATCTGATTAAAAATAGGTTGCAAGCAGTGATGATATATCTTTAAATCAAACTTTATTTCAACTAAATAGTGCCTCCAAATTCTCAACTCATGCACTATCACAGCAAGTTTGAAATCATGAATCACATAATTTTCATCATGGGTTTGGAGTTTCCTGGAAGCATAGACAATTACCCTACCTTATTGCATAAGTATTATGTCCATCCCTTCTTTTGATGCATATATCCATACTAAAAAGTCTAGATCCATATCGGGTACCTTAAAAGTACAAGTTGTCGTTAAGAATACTTTTAATTTCTGAAATTTTTCTTCACATTTTCCTACCCATAATAATTTTGTATTTTTCTTTTGTAATTCTATTTTAGGATTTGTGATCTTTGAGAATCCTTCCAAAAATATTTGATAATAACCTACCAATCCCATGAAACTACATACTTCATGTACATTATTAGGTGTTGGCCACTCCATGATTTCCTCTATCTTTGTTGGATCAACTGCAATCCCTTCTCCCTAGATAATATGTCCCAAATAATGAATCTTGGATCCATAGAATGAACACTTATATAAAAAAAATTATCTAAGACATTGTAAAACTTGTCACAAGTGTTCATCATGCTCTTCTAGCTTACATGAATATATCAAAATATCATCTAAAAATTCTTGCACAAAATTATCCAAATATTCTTGAAATACTCTGTTCATCGGACTCATGAAAACTCCTAGATAATTTGTTAATCCAAAGGGTAATACTACAAACCTCTAGTGTCCAAATATTTTCTTGAACATTGTTTTAGGGATATCTTGTTCTTTAATTACCAATTGATGATATACCAATCTTATATCTATTTTTGAAAATATTGTGGCTCCCTTCATCCAATCAAATAAATCATCAATTCTTGGTAAGGGATATCGATTATTTATTTTCACCTTGTTCAATTGTCTTTAATCAATACAAAGTCACCACAATCCATCTTTCTTTTTTACAAATATCATTGATGCTCCCCATAGCGATACACTTGATCGTATAAATCCTAGATCCAAAAGTTTGTGCAACTGTATTTGTAACTATCATAATTATGGTGTATTCATTTGATAAGGAGATCTTGAAATGGGTTTCGTTCTATTTTTAAGTTCAATCATGAAATTTTATTCACTATGGGGTGGTAATCTAGGAAATTCCTCTAGAAATGCATCTTTAAATTTTGACAAAACGGGATATTGTTCTAAATTTATTGAGTCCTTTTAATTCTTATATGTGATAGGGTAAATTGATCCAAGTTGATACTAGTGGCCACACACCTCTTCCACTAATTCATAATGGTTCCACATCTTCATATTTTTTCTACAGTTTTTTCGGGTCCCAAACATTTGAGGTCGTTTTGAGGCCCTAACCAACGTTTTTTTGGCGTGTAAATGTTCTACATGTGGTTGGATTAAAATTCTAATTCATTCGTAATGTGTACTTCCCATATAGACCTTTCTAGTAGGCTATTGGGCACCCAAAACAAAGATCGTATGCAAAAGTTATGCCCTTAGGAAGTTGACATACCAACTAACCACATCAAGGCCCACAAAAGTTTTAGTGTTTCATCTTTTGAGGTTAGAGTTTTGGATGTTTATGGTTTTCTCATTGATTTTTTATGTTAAAATTATTTTTGACCTCTTTTGTAATCAACTTCTTATGAATGATCGTAGTCAACACATATCTCTCTTTAGGGATAAGCTACCATCATTCAAGATGGCTTTGTCTGATTTTCATTTTACAGTCTTTTGTACTCCAAACAATCATTAATAGAATCTGAGTTTAATTGTATTACTATGTTTCTGAAAATGTCTCTGTGTTTTTCCTTGCTATATCTTTGGCTTCATGTTATTCTCAATATAATCTAGATAAATGGTATTGGAGTAATCTTCTATTTGTTGTTTCTTTTTGCATGTCCTTGATGAGGTCAGTCTATTGAGAGTTGGGTCTTGAATTGGTTTGTCTTGGAGAAGAACACTTTTTATGACCCAAGCAGCCTCCCATGGAAGAATAAAAGAGAGATGATGGAGAAAGAGATCCTATCAAACTATTTCTCAAGGAATCCCTTGAATGATAGAGGAATAATTTCACCAAGATCCTTCGACATTTTCCAACAACAACTAAGGCACCTTCAACCAACAATCACTTTGGAGGTGTGATGCCCTTTAAGGTACAATTTAAATTTGGTATTAATTCATTTGAAGGCTAGAAAAATTTTGATGATTTGGAAAAATGGTTAAGTATGCTAGAGGGTTATTTCTTTGTAAAAATATTTCCAACAATGAAAAATCACCTTTGCACTCCTTAAACCCCTTCCCCATATCATATATTGTTGGGAGACGTACTATGAAAAGCATGTCAAAGATGATTCTACAATTGTTTAGCAAGGAACCACTTGGATATGTTTTGTTGATTCCCTTGAGGAGAAGTACTACCCTATTGGAAACTATGATGACTAGACATGAGATGGACAACTCTGTGTCAAGAGAGAAACTAGATGGTGTCAAAGTACACCAACATATTCCATACCTTGTGCACAAATTTAGGTATTAAGTACTCTGAGTGGCACCTGTTTATGAAGTACCACAGTGGCCTACATAGGTACATCCAAAAAAATATGGATTTCCTCGACATCTCTTCACTAGGAGCCATTTATCAATATCTTGTCAAAATCGATCAAAAGTTAAAGAAAAATAATAAGCAAGATTTCAATTATGCAAACCCATCATGAAAAAATCATGGTAACGGTGGCCCTAAATCCTATAGAAAAGGATAGAACAAGGATGGCCAGACTCAGGACAACTATTCCAAGCCACAAGAAAAGAAAGGTAGCAAGAAGTCGAAGAAGGACACTAGAAAGTGGTGTGAGTTCGACAAAATACCTTGGAACAAAACTAATGAATGTCACTCCAAATAGTCATTTTTGGATGAAACAAAATATTCGGAGTCAGATATCGACTCAGACTATGATTCAAAACCATATAAGGGAAAATGGATGATTAACCCAAAATCCAATATCACCATCACTACCACAAAGGTCCAGCTAGAGGAACTAGAGGATCCTAAATAAGGGGAGCGCCTCTTCCACTCACAGATGTGGGTGAAAGGGATCCCACTCCATTTCATTATTGGCAGTGGTATAAAAAATAACCTAATGTTAGTAGAGGTCATCAAGAGGATAAACCTAACAATGACTCTACACTCTCAACCATACACCATGGGTTGGATTAGCTAGGGAAGAGACATTTGTGTCAACCAGACATGGTGCCTACACTATGGCATCAAATCCTTCAAGGACAAGGTATTGTGTGATGCTTCCCCAATTGAAGTTTGTGATGTTATTTTAGGACAACCATATATGTGGAAATGTCATGTTGTTTATGAATATAAGCCTCGTAGTATCATTATTACTTTGGGAGATCAACTCTACAAGGTACCATAGGTAGCCCCAACTATTGTGGTCTCTTTGATCTCTGAAAAGCAATGCAGAAAGGTGGTCTCTTAGAACAGGATATTTTTCCTCTTTATGGTTTGGTAAGAAGGTGAAAAGAAGGTCACTGCAACTACCAAAACCTCTACACAAGTTCTCTTACACAACAGAAGTAGGTGTAAAATATAGTAGAAGAGCACAAATACATATTTGTCTCACCTATTGGCATGCCTTTGCACTGTTAGGTAAAGCGCTCAATTGATTTGACACATGATGTTCCTCTACCTAATGGCCATATATATAGTAAATCTATTATGGAGAATGAATAAATCAAACTCCAGATCCAAGAGCTAATTTGGAAGGTCCACATTAGACCAAACTCCTCACCTTGTGAGAGCCCAATTTTTCTGGTGCAAAATAAGGATGGGACATGGTGACTTTGTATGGATTACATAGCACCTAGGATGAACATTTCAAGCACATTCAACGAGTATTGTGCACCCTACGACATCATAAGTTATATTCCAATTTAGAGAAGTGTTCCTTTGGAATGAAAAGAATTCAATATTTTGGATACATCATTGATGAGAAGGGGGTGTATGTGGATCCATCCAATATCCAAGTCATTTTCTATTGGTCAACCTTGAAGAAACTGATCAATATATGTATCTTCTTGGAGCTCGCCAACTTCTATCGTAGATTTGTGATGGGTTTCTCTCATGTTTCTTGGTCCCTAAGACAAGTGACCAAGGGTGGAGCCAAGGCCAATTTTGTTTGGTCCACGTCACAACAAAAACCATTCGAGGATTTGAAATTATGCCTCTGCTCAACACCTATCCTTGTTCTTCCAAACCTGCAATATCCATTTGATATTGAGATAGATGCTTTAGATTATGTTATCTATGCATCACTCACTCAACATGGGAATCCATTGGCCTATCATAGTGAAATAGTATATGATGTTTTTCATGGATACCCCGCCTACAGAAAAGACATGTACTCCATTATGTAGAAATGTCGACAGTGGAATCATTACATTATGGGAAAGGAACTGATCATCCACACTGATCACAAGACTCTACAATTCATGCACAGACAAGGAAATTTACAAAAGGATCACCATCATAAGTGGTCCATGTACCTACAACAATTCCACTTGAACATAAATTACAATAATGGAAGCACCAAACATGTTGAAGAATACCTCAGTCGACCCCTAGTTTTGGTGCTAACCACAATTCTTAACTCTTCGAGGAATAATACCTCTGGGAAGCCATAATTATGCAACAGTGACAATAACTTTGTTGTTACCCAACAAACATTGAGTGAAGACAAATCAGTTCCATAATTTCATCTCGAGTATGGAATTCTATGCCATTTGAGACATCTCTATGTGCCTTCAAGCGAGCATGAAAATATGATTTCAAAAGATCATTGGAGTCAAGAGGTAGGACACTTTGGTGTGGAAAAAATAGAATAAATATTGAAAAAGAAATGTATTGGTTGAAACTTCGACAATATGTCCACAATTATGTCAGATCTTGCACTTCCTGCACCATTTTTGAACTCACTATCAAGAAATAGGGGCTATACACCCATTTTACTACCCCTTATAGGCCTTGGGAGTCCATCTCCATGGATCACATGTGTGTTCTACCTTCAATCAAGCATGGTAATTATTGTGTCTTTGTGGTCATTGATCAATTATCTAAAGTGGTTGTTTTGGCACCCTGCAAAAAGAGTATCACGGTCAAGGCCACCTCTAAGATCTTATTTGAATATGTTTGGGTTCATTTTGGTCTCTCGTGGACCATTATTTTATATCAAGGCAGTAGGTTCCTGAGTACTTTCTATTCCATCCTATGGTCGATGATGGACACCAAGATAACCGAATTGAATCCCTTCCACCCACAGATTGATGGATAAACACTAGAGGTAGTCAACATGATCATTTTCATATCCTAAGGATGTACAATTCCATACATCCATGCACATGTGATGAGAGCCTTCCTTATGTTCAACATAGATACAAAAGATCCCTCCATAGATCTATTGGCCAACTCCCTTTTCAAATGTGCTTAGGGTTCAAGTCATTGGGTCGTTTAACAAAAATATTCCCATTGTAGTTGCACAGGAAGACCCATCCCATGATTACACCAAGGCTAATCGAGCATAAAAAAAAAATTGAACGAATCCAGCACATCCAACGACAAGTTCATGATATTTTGCAGAAAGTCAATGCCAAGTACAAGTAGTGCCATGATAGGCATTAGGTACCACACAATTTTCAGGTGGGAGATAAGTTATGGTTGCATTTTTATAAATAGCACCTCACAGGACCCCATTCAAATCTCTTCCCACTCCAATATGGGACTTACACCATCAACAAGGTAGTGGGTGAGAGATATTTTGAATTAAGTATTCTCCCTTTCCTTGGCTTGCACCCCATATTTAATATGGAACTTCTTTGGCCTATTTTCCACCTCTCTTGGAAAATTCATATGTGTTCGAGCACTTGGCCCCTATAAAAACCAATATTAACTCCATTGAACATGTGATAGTTGATCGGATCATGGAAACCAAGACAAAGGGAAGCTTCCAGCAGAACATCCAACTATATCGGGTCATCAAAGCAGGATTATTCACAAGGGAAAGTGGCTCAACAAGAGTCAAATTAAACATAGGTTTCCCCATCTACTGGAGTAACTTGACACAATGGGGACCATTTCTTCCTAAGAGGGGGAGAATGATCTAGGTGGATATTGGTGGTCATGCACATGTTCCACTAATTCAGAATGGTTCCACATCTTGGAATATTGTCTACAGTTTTTCATGTCCTAAACTTCAGGGCCATTTTGACACCCTAGATGATTTATTTTTTCCATGACAACACCAATCATGGATTCAGAGAAAAATACTAGGCCATTCAAAATGTGTACTTCTCATATAGACCTTTTTGACAAGCTATCAATCGCCCCAAATAAAGATTGTATGCAAACATTACACCCCCTATAATTTTACGTATCAACTAACCACATTGTCGCCCACAAACCTTTTTTTGTTTCATCTTCTAGGGATAGGATTTTGGATTTTTATGGTTTTTTCATTGATGTTTTATGTTAAAAGGTCTTTTCATCCTTGTTGATCAAAATTTGATCACCTAGATTTTTTTTCTCTTGGAATAATAAAACAATTGATATCAAAAGAAGAAAAAAATGAATGGCAATGTGCTCATGGTGTATCCCATAGTCTCATTTTTTTCATGCATTTTTTGGATTCAAAATTTGAGTTTGTATGCTCAAGATATCCAAGTTTTTGTCTAACCACCCAATGAGCACCTCTTCCATGTGAAAAAAAGATATTTTTTTCTTAGAAACACGATTAATATCTTGTATTGGTTCATAATTTCTTGAAACTTAATATATTTTCTTGGTTCATAATTTTTTGGAACTTAATTTCTTGTCTTGGTTCATAATTTCTTGGAACTCGACATTTTCTTGGAGCTACATTATTCCACTCTTCTCCACTCTTCCACATGTATACTCTTCCACACTAATTGTTCTTCTCTTATACTTTATTTCACATTTATATTTTTTCTCCATTTCTCTCTTTCTCTCCATACTCCGTAAGATTTCACAACACCACGGACTCTTCCCACCTTCCTTATCTCTCCTCCCTCACCTCCCTTACCTTTTTCTGTTTTCTTTTCCTCACTTAGTATTTTTATTAATTTCTCCATCCTTATCTCTCCATACTCCCTCACCTCCTCACGACCCTTCATGGCCCTCCTTATATCTCCACATGCCCCCCCCTTTCTCTACCCACCTGCCTCTCTCTCATATTCCTCCCTCTACTCTCATTCCATCTCCCACTCCCATACTTAAAACTTTATTAAGATTTATCCCAACCAATCATCTTGTGACATACTATTATCTATGATCCTATGACATGTGGTAGTCATTGAAATCATGACATGTGGTGACCTATAGTATCATATGGCACTATGACATGTGGCAAACATGACATCAAATCACATGAGGACACATGGAGACCAATCATCTTATGACATATTTCATCCTATGGAAACCTATCTCATTATGACACATGGTGATCACGTGGATGATGACTCACTACAAATTGGGAATTGATTGGGTGCTTAGTGGACGTTGACTGGGAACTTAATGGATGTTTACTGGGTGCTTAGTGGATGTTGACTGGGCAATCAAAATTTTATTTAATTCATGAATTTTTTTAAGGTTTGAATCTCCATAAGCTCCTCCATAGTCTCCTTATGTTCCACATGAAAAACTTGTTAAGATTTTCAATATAAAAATTAAAATATAAACACCACAAATGCATGTGGGATATACATTATAAAATAAAAAGTGAATTTTAAATGGAGGAAAATTTAAATGGGGGGCTAGGATTGACCCACGAAATTGATCAGCAATGGTTGATTCTTTGACTTCTCGAGATGATATCTTGAGATCCCGACCTCCATTTGCAGAAATATATACCTAGTTGGAAAGGTAATTTGGCAAGGAAGATGATAGAACAAGTTTTAAGAGGTGAAATTGGCCATGATTCTCTAAAAAATTAAAATAGCATTCAGCTATACTTTCATGGTTTGTCGATAAAACTGCTTGGTACCTCGACTTCTCGAGCTTATATATTAAGATATAGAACTCCAAATTATGGTAAAAAAGACTCGTTGGAATTTAGATATCATGAGTATTACATATAAAATTGTTTCCATGGCTTAAAGGTCAAACATATTTCCCAAAAAATTAAAAAACTTTCAACTTTTAAAAAAGGGAAGCCAGCGAAAATTTTCAAAATAAAAGTTTATTAAAAAAAAATTATTAAATAAGAAAGGGGATCACTTCAAGGAATGAATGTCAATGATAAAATAACATTAATGAGGCATTAATTAAAGTGGCTATTTCAATAAAAAAAAGTGCATGGAAAATTCTAGAAAAGAAAACCCTAACTACCTCAAGAATTTAGAAGAACAAATTTTAAAAAGCAAGAGAAGGCTCCATCGAAGAGTTAGAAGCGAGCAATAAGAAGATGATAATATAAGGGCCCATCCATAAACATACAACCAAGATTATGATAAGAAAACAAAGATCTACATCTTCTTCGTCCTTCTTATTCTTCTACATTACTTTCTCAAGTCCTTATGCTTGAATTTTTTAACCAAGCATAAGGTTGAGTCTTGAGTGTCTTTCTTGTATTCTTAAAAGATCTATTCTAATAATATCATGGATTATTTACAGACATATGTGTGAGAAAAATGTGAGCCAATATTATCTATTGGATTCATGGAAATTTATCCCTTGTGTTTGACAAACTTTATTTCTGAAGATTTAGTCAATTGGTTTGCTAAGATGTTTTTGTATTGTTGAATATATTTATGAAACTCCACAAAGAAATTCTTTGGGGCATAGATTTAATGATTTCTTAGATATTGGGATTTATAAGTGTGATATTTTTTGAGTTTTCCTATCAAATTATTTTCAGTATTGAATGCATAACTCATTATAGTTCTCTAAATGATCAAAACCACTTCATCCTTTTTCTTGTGAAAAGATATGGATGTATCCTTTATTTACATGTGATTTAGAGGGTTGTATAACTGATGTTGTGTATACATATATTTTGATATTGAATCGTTTCTTCAATATTTTTATGGCTAAGAAAATACTTGTACACATAAAGAGAAAATTTGGTTATCAAGAACCATTCCATGTACAAATCAAATCAACAAATATATGAGATTTGTTGTCTATCATTCTCCCAATCAAAGAGAATCAATATTATCTTTTCGCCAAAGAATAGTACCACCTCTATAAAAATGAAGCGGGGATTCATATCCTCGTGAGGTTTTTGTTTGGACCTTGACATATCTAAACATCAACACTTTTGGAAGCCATACTAGGGAATGTTTTGTTTTCAAGAAATATGATGCTTGTTTAGAATCAGATATTATTGGAAAACTAGATGTCTAGTTGAAGTTTTGAAAGAAGATCAAGAGATAGACTCAAGATGAATTAGGTTTTTTAAAACCTTGTTCAAGGATAATTAATTGGCCTTGGGGATATATTATTGAATCTTTAGTAACAAATCAGATGTGACAAATTCCATAGAACCAAAGATCCATCCAATATTTGGGAGGATGATCTCCCTCGTGACTCTGTCATCGAAACTCAAGAAATATGCCAGAGTGACTTCACTGAAAAGATTCCATAGTTTCAAGAAGATCAATTGAAGACTCTTCTGAAGAATTGTTTTTCATGCTATGAAGATATTTTTCTTTCTCCACCAAGTCGAGTAAGAGTTGTTCAAGATACAATAAAGAGAGAAGGTATCTAAATAAATAAACGGTTACATAGAAGTCCACTCAATTTGCAAGGAGAAGTTCATCCCTTTATAAATATTACCATGGATAAGTTTCCCACATTATTAAGGAATACTTTAGAGGATGCAAAGAAACATTTGATTAAGTTTGATAAATCTTGTAAGATTTATAAAGAAATATGCTAGTGAATGGTTTTATTCATTGATGCTCAGAACCATCACTAGTTGGGATTTATTAGAAAATTTATTCATGGAGAAATATTTCCAAAGAAAAGACCCATATTATGTTTTCTTGAAGTTGGTTGAAATCCATATGAATGAGGAAGAGACAATCAAATATTTCACTTTCATATTCATGAAAGTTCTTCATGATATTCCTCAAGAACTGTTTCCAAACGATGTCATTATTTCTAGTTGTTATGAAAATGATTTTCCCATGAATTTGAAATTTCAATTGAAGCAAGAGGGAAAGTGCAGTTGCAAAGAGTTAATGTAGTGAGCTCAAGTCATTGAAATAAATGTTCTTGAAACCAATGTTAATATATTAAACTTCCCAATATTTTTTCAAGACAATAGAGGAATGGATTCAAAAGAAAATTTTGATGAAAGACGTGAATTTTATTTTCAGATATTGTCCTTGAAACTGAAAATGAGAACTATAATGTTTCAATTCAAGAAAAAATTCATTCTCTACATGCTCCATTAGAGGTAAATTTATATTTATCATGTGCTCAAGTTGAGAGTGATGATCATAATGACTTTAAAGATGAACTTAAAGAACCTCCAATTGATCTACACAAGGATTTCATTCAATATAATGATGATGAAAATGTTGCAACTTAGATGGAAGAGACAATTTATAAAAAGCCACAAGAACAATGTCTACATTGGGTAAATAGAAACAATGATAATAATATTCACTTTATATCAAAATTTTATGATGTTTATTGCTCATATGAAACAAAGTTTAATGAGGAAGATATCCTCCAAGTATCAAAAGAAGGGAATTTACAGCCATGGGTGATATGTTTTATTTATGAAGATAATGAAATTGTTTATGAACAACAAAAGACATCCTTGCAGTTCCCCATAAATTTTCAACAACAAATCATCTTCTCAACCTCACCATGGAAACACAATCATTGTATATAAGAAGAATTATTTCAATATATTGTTGACGAATCAAGATTCTTGAATGTGGTTAGAAAAAAGGAGAAATATGAGAATATTTTCGAACCATAATATTTGCATCCAAACAAAGACAACAACATTCGTGAACAAACAAGAATTGATTTCATTGAAATATGGTTCCAAAGAATTGTTGGCCAAGCAATGCAATCACATTTTGAGCACATTCGGTTAATTTTTCCTCTAGCACACTTTGAGCATGGCCTTGACTCTTTGTTACTAGCCTCGATATGTTCCATAGTTCTGGATTTTATTCCAAAAATCATATGGATGCTTGAATGGATCCATTGGAAATCTACTTACATTTGAAAAGTGTCCCTTTCATCCAAGTAGGATAGGGTAGGTATATCTTGTTTGTACATAGTGCATTTCTTCCGTCAAAATTTTGCACAAGAAAGCAGTTGTTAGATGGAGATAACTCTTGAAGATGACTCCATGGCCCAATGGAAAAAAAATTACAAGAATTTATTCTGAAGATGACTCTACAACCTAATGAATAAGTTATTTGGTCTTCTAATTAGTGTTCTTAGCAACCCACAAGGGGTCACTATCCTGTAGTTGGAGCTAGTTATTGATAAAAATTTGGTCACCCCAATTTTCCCACTCTTGGAATAGTAAAAAAAATTGATATCAAAAGAAGAAAATTGCAAATGATCATGTGCTCATGGTGTGTCCCGCAATTGCAGTTTCATTGCGCATTTTTTGAATTCAAAATCCTAGTTCATATGCTCAATATATCCAGGGTTTTGTCTAACTTCCCAAAGAGAACTTCTTCCATGTTCAACAAAGCTAATTTTTTCTTGGAACCACGATTAATATATTGTCTTGGTTCATAATTTCTTGGAACTTAATATCTTGTATTCGTTCATAATTTATTGGAACTTAATGTCTTGTCTTGGTTCATAATTTCTTGGAACTTGACATTTTCTTGGAGTTACATTATTCCACTCTTATCCAATCTTCCACACGTATACTCTTCCACTGTAAATTTTCCTCTCTTGTTCCTCTCTTATATTGTATTCCACACTTATAATTTTTATCCATTTTCCTCTTTCACTCTATACTCTACAAAATTTCACTACATTGTGGGATTTTCTCACCTTCCTCATCTCTCCTCCCTCACCTCCCTTACCTTCGTCCATCTACTTCTCCTCACTTAGTATTTTTCTTAATTTATCCCTCCTACTTATCTATTTGTACTCCCTCACCCCCTCATGGCACCACATGACCCCATTGCATTCCACGAACCTCCTTATCTCTCCACACAACTCCCCCC
>JZKD02S1679871.1:13474-34859 GCA_000966675.3 Picea glauca | reverse complement strand
TTATCCCAACCAATCATCTTGCGATATGTGGTGATATATTATCCTATGACATGTGGAAACCATTGAAATCATGACATGTGGAAACCCATAGTATCCTATGGCACTACAACATGTGACAGACATGAAATCTAATCACATGGAGACCAATAATCTTATGACACATGGCATCCTATGACAACATATCTCATTAGGACATGTGGTGATGACATGGATGATTACTCACTACAAACTGGGTGTTGATTTGGCACTCAATGGATGTTGACTGGGTTCTTAGTGGATGTTGATTGGTCAATCAAAAATTGATTTAATTCATGAATTTTCTTAAGGGTCGAATCTCCATAATCTCCTCCATGGTCTCTTTATGTTTCACATGAAAATCATGTTAAGATTTTCAATATATACATTAAACTCTCAACACCAAAAATGCATGTGGGTTATTGTTATCAGACAAATTGGTAAGTGTGGTCATAAACTAATCTCCTTAACTTCAACAAGAAGCTAGAACAAAATAGGGAAGAATACAAACTTCTCCTTAGATTTCATTGTCATATAAACTAGTTTAGAGAGGGACAAATGGCATACCTTTTGAATGGCGTTTGATCCTCTCTAGTGTCACCCTTGTTGCTCCATCTTTGGATTTTTGGGATGGTGAACCTGTTTAAGAAGCACAAAACAACAAAGAGAGAGAACAATGATATATATATTCCAATGAATTCTATGTATAAGATCAAGGAGTTATACAATAAAGTAAAGACACCTTTATAGGGAAGAAATGTATTGTTGCATTATATTAAATGAAAGTGGAGAATACAATGCATGCCTTGATGTTGCAAGGTCCCTTCCAATGGCTCTTTGCTTCAACACACACACCTTTTCTCGAATTCCTTTGATGAAGAAGATACACAACCTGACTTAGAGAGCTAAAGCAAAGTTATCTCAAGTATAATCTATAGCAGAATTTTTCATGTTTAAGCAAGCCTTAGCCTTTTCCATGAGACATCCCTCTTTATATAGGGTGAAAGAAAGATAGATGAGGAGATTAGGATGATCCCACTAAATCAGAGAAGCAATTAAGATCCAAATCGATCGGAGGCCACCTCATCTTCTATAACATTCCCTTCTAGAACCTTCACGAATGTTTCCCCTTGACCAAGTTTTGGGAGTTTCTTGGTCATATTGACCTATTTTGGGACTTCGACAACCTGTCGAAGGAGGAGCGCAAGTCAAAGAAAATATCATGAGATATTGGCCCCATTTTGGGCCCCTTTTTGGGTTTTTGGGAATATGTAATGGGAATGGGATGTCGGCCCATGGGTTTACCCATGTTTAGGCCTATTTTGTAATGTATATATAGAAGGATAATAAGTATAGAAAGAGGCTGATGTGATAAGTGCTAAAGGAATGGCTAAGTGATAGATCTATGTGATCAAAGGATTGTAAGTTCTCTGTGCATACTATGTGAGACTTGTAGTGATGAGTGCAAGTCCCTATGAGAGACTATAGAAGGCTTGGTGTTGTAACACAAGGAAAAAGGATCTAGAAAGTTGCATAGGTCTTATGTCCTGTGCGGAGTAAGGGTTTTGAGGCTCTATGCTTATAACCGATTGACTAAAGACAATAAATAAGAAGAGTTGGTGGGCATAGCCCCAGGGTGGGGGTGAACCACGTAAACCCTGTGTTATGTGTTTTTTGCTTTGTCTTGATGTATTTACATATTATATGTGAAATGATCCTATATGTTTAGATAGATTTATTCATGCTTGGTGCTTATTGTATGTTATAATGTTAGATACGATCTAGATATTCATGCTTAGTGCTTGATATGCTCATTCTGATCCATTTGTATATGCTAAGTTCTTGAATACCGTAGATTAGTGTGAATGTTGTGAGGTTTTGTCTTATAAGTGAAGTGGTTATTGACTGTATATTGAGGAACTAATAGTGCTAAGTGATTTATTAAGTAGTACAATCATAGATCTGTGTCCTAGTTAAGGTTGCATACACCTAATTTGCAACCACCCCTGCCACTACCTCGGGTGAGACTTCATTTGCTTCGCAGGTGTTGCAGAAAGGGCCGGTAGTTAGGAATTTGTTGGTGCGTTTTTGTAGCATTGAACCCTGGGTCTACCCCTATGCCAACAAATGGTTCCATTGTCGGGACCTAAAACTGTGATTGTTGAGAACTGAGAAGGAGGAAGCTCTGTGCAAAGATTCATCCTGAAATTGTGAAATCTCTGTGTGTAGATTTGTGCCCTAGTGCACAGTATTCTACTTGATCTATAAAGATCTGTGCTAAAGAGAGAAGGTCAGATATGAAAGAAATAATCCCGATCTGAAGAAGAGAAGGTCAGATCTGAAGAAAACAAGCATTATCTAAACGCTTTGTGCTCTAAGAAAGGTAAAAGTGGAAATTTTTTACTAAAATAGGTAAGATATGCAAGATTTGTGCTCTGATAAAGGTAAGAATAGTTAAAAGTGTTATATCTGAAAGATTTGTGCTCTATAGAAGTAAGATAAGTGGAAATTTTTATTTCTAGAATATGGATCTAGGTATGTTTAATAGAGTCTATCCTAGTTTAAAAGCTAGGTCATTAATAGATGAAAGAAGATTTGATATGAGTAGATCTAATAAGAATAGTGAAAAATATGTTATACCTATGAAAAGAAAGAATGGTTGGACTAACGAATGGATGCAGTATCCTAAAAACAAATTGCTGCAGGTTAACTCATATGATCCTAGTGCTCAATACAGAAGAAAATGGGGATCACTTAAAAGGAAGAGAGGATTAACCCTCTGTTACAGTTGCAGAAGACCGGGACATCTTGCTAAGGAATGCCCTGGTGGAAGATCTAGTTGTATTTGTTGTAAATCTCTAGACCATGAAGTATTGGATTGCCCTAGAATGATTGCTAAGCTTGAAAGAATGAACCTGAATCAAGAAAACCCTAAGGCAGATCTAGAACCTACGAATGAGCCTCAGAAAGAATCAGAGAAATCATTGCTAAAGATGAAAGAAACCCTGAATGACCACCGACATGTCAGCTTATCAGAGATATTCAAAGAAAAGGAATGCATTGAAGCAAGAACATGAGACTTTGACATTGACTGTGCTCTATATGAGGAAACATAGGTGAATATTATGCCAAAGAGAACCTGGGAAGCTATAGGAAGGCCTGCTATGATCCCTTCACTAGGAGGAATAGGCTTATTCGAAGGAAATCTAGTAAACCTATGTGGAAGTCTCGCTCGGATACCTATGACTGTCAATGGAACTTCGACAGAAGAAGACTTTGAGATTAATAAATTTGTTGAAGACAGCGCCCCGTTTACTATGCTAATAGGAAATTCTTGGATTGATAGAGACCAAGCCCGACGAAAAGAAGAAGAAGAAATTTTGGACTAGAAGAAGCAAGAGTTAAAAGACTTTATGACCAGAATGATCGCACATTTTATTGAGGAACAAGAGAGAAGATCACAGATATTTAATACTAGAAACCTAGATGTCGAAGCTAAGAGAATACTAGAGGATCCATAGAAGATTGAACTACCTATCCCAGACAAAGAAGAAGTATTATCCAGGAACCCTAGGAAATAATTTCAATAGCATGAAGTAACTAAGACCAAAGAAGAAAAGAATCAGAATGAGAAAAGCATTACCGAGACAAAGCTCACTGGAAAGAAGGCTAGAAAGTTAAGAAAGAAGAGGGCTAATACTAAATGGTTATAGGAGATTCTAGGGGAGACCTCATAGAAAGAAAAATTGCAAAATTAGAGCTTCGTTGAGACATCATAACAACGACACATGGAACTTTGCCATGATGAAGAAATATAGCCATTGAGGCTGATATATCTGTTCGACTTCCACTCCGAACAGACAAAAAAAAATAAAGGTTCATCATCCGACCATTGGACCGTGCCATAACGGATCGAACAGGAGTTAATGGAGGTCCATAACATTGCAAGACAATCATTGTCAAGTTACCTATTTAGCTCATCCCGCCATGCATCGAGAACACTTTTTGCCAAAAGAGAATTTGAGCCCACAGACTAAGCCGAGTTTATACAGTGATCATCATTCTCTCATTCTCTATCTCATTACCGTGTCTGAGTTGTTCCCCGATCCTGCGAATTGTTTATCCTAAGTGCATATGTCGGAAGTATTGAGCGCTGCAGAGAAAGTCGTTGAGGAAGTTTTGATCGATTTTGATGACAGAGAGAGCCATGTCAGAGAGACAAGTATCTACAGGTGTAAAAGCATCTTTGATGAGAGGATTGCAGGCCTCTCCGTCCATTTCTCGATCCAGACCATCTCGGCCAGCTGCTGAGAAATGAATGAAGTACATAGACGATATCGCAAATGATAAGTTGATTCTGAGCATTCTACCTACTTACCTACCACCTATGAGCGACGCAATAAACCGAGACAGTGTGCCCCGAGATTTTAAATATGAATTGGTCACTATGTACCTGTCGAAGGGGATACACGCAATGCACGTAGATCAGGATAAGATAGCAGCGTTAAAGTTTAATGACTTCAACCTTGGCAATAGGAAAGTGTACAATATGCTAGCCTCATACAAGTATATGACTAGAACCAAGGGAAAGAATTCAAATATCATTCCCCAGCAGTGGACCATGAACCTCACGCAGTCCATGCTACTTAATGTAATGAAGATTCCTCACTTTGGGAGGCATCAAGAATTGAACATGTGCGTCAAGTTGTTGTTTTCCTGCTATCATGGAGGATACTTATGGTTGAACCATGGCATCACAGTGGATCCGAATTTGATCAATCAGATCACAGGGCTTAGCATGCAAGGCCCTAACCCACAGGATTTCTACCTCAGAAAGACCACAGATCACGCTCTTGCCCATAGAATAAAGGATAATTACGGTGTTGTAGAGAAGGGCACACGAGGCTACAAGGTATCCTCTATTCAAAGTGGCATAGTGCGCCTTTCCTGTCAGTTGATCGCAGGCAAGCTAGTTTGCAAGAACTGACCAACCCAAGTAACTGGATTCGTACTCTACCTCACAGGGAAGTGCGCAGAGGGACTACAGATGAATTGGGAGAAGTACCTCATGAACCATATAGAACTAAATTGTAGGGAAGTGAAGGATCAGGGATACAAATTCCACTTCAGATGGCTTCTTATCTTGATCGCTTTCATCGCATGGGAGATGGCGGAAGGTGCGACCTTCCCGAACACCAAACCATTTGAACCTCTGGCCATGAAGTTCAGTACATTGTGGTACTCCAGAGGCATGAACAAGCAGTGGAAATCAAATGTCATATTCCACACATATTATAATGAGTTGAAGGTAGCCATACAGGCCACGCCTCGCATAATCCCAAACACACTTCAGAGGTTTAGACCCTTGATGAAATTCAGCATGGACCGCCATTTTATCTATATCACAGCATGCGCTAATGATAATAAACAACAGTTGTAATCATACTACAAGTTAATGGAGGATGACTTGGAGGAGATTACCAAGGAATGGTCGGAAGACCTCCTTTTTCTAGTGGACCCCGCAGAAATTTTTGATGTTGACAGCCCCGAAACTGTGTCAGATACAGCTGAACCTAGAAAAATAAAGAAGATCGAAGAGGTCTGTGATTTAGACAGTGCATCCGTGAAGACCGCATCCATATCAGCAAAGCAAGGAGGTGATGGCATAGAAGTCAAACAAAAGAAAGGAGAGGTTACACCGTCAAGAGATGAGGAGGATCCCTCAAAGAAACGGAAGGTTTCCTCTCTGAAATCTTCTTCAAGGAAGAAAATGAAAGCAACCAGAACCAAATTCGAGACCACCCTCACATCAGATGAATTTGACTTCATCGTCGTAGCAATGAATTATGCTTCGTTGGAGATAGAAAAGAAGCAAGAAGCTAAGTAGGAGGAGGTATTTAGTCAGATTAGGGATGAGCTCCAAGGAGTGCATCAAGCACTACAGTCTAGCAACGCAGTATCCACTACACCCCTGACAGTTGTAACACCAGAACTAGGTGATGAGCTCACCAAATTACATCACATTGTTGATACAGTTGAGGCTTTCCTTCGACGAGCTCATGAAGAAACAACACAAGCCACCCATGCTTTAGCACAAGTACAGAAAAACCTTGAGGACCAAATAAGTGTTTCAGAAAAGGAAAATCTTGCTCTACAATCGAAATGGGATGAAAAAAAAGTAGGGCTATAGCAAAGCAAGGAACAGTTGCTCGTCGAGCATCTTGAAGTTAAGGAAAGGGTCAACAGAGCACTTCTCTCTATGACAGTTGTCGAAGTACAGACCGAGGAACAAGTTCCACAGCAGGTGGCACAACTGGAAGAGGTAATCCAGAAGCTACAACAACGCATCACTGACTTAGAGCTCCGAGCAGTACCTGAAACCCCATAGGAGATAAGGAACCAAAGAGAAGCAACTTCCCGCAGCACAATTGACAGACTAAAAGATCTTTCCTTAGAGTGCAAGCAGCTCAGTAACCGCAGCACCTAGACCTATGAAAATCTAACTGAAAATCTAGAATTGAAGACATTGGAGTCACAGCTCCAAGAAGAGAAGAAGAATGCAGATAAACTACAGGCCCAGCTGAAGGCCATGTCAGCTATAGAAAGGATGAAGAGATCTCAAGAACAATGCACAACTCAAAATTAGATCCATATTATTCAAAGAAAAGTGATGGAAGTCACTCAACAAATTCAACCTATGCAATACAAGGCATGTTTTTTGTTTACAGAGGTCAGGAGCCAAGGAGAAGAGCTAGAACAAGTCATCCTCATAGCAGAACAATGCTTATAAGGGTTAGTGAATGATGGAGTGATCCATGAGTTCACTGAACAAGAGTCCACAACAAATCATCAAGTCGAAGCAGCTCGAGCCAAGCTCGAGGTGTTTGAGGCAGACATGGTCAGATTGTAGTGACTCGGGACAAGTCACAGGTGAGTGTTGGGGGCCTGTTGGCCCTTGACCAAGTTTTGGGATTTTCTTGGCCATATCGACCTATTTTGGGACTTTGAAAGCCTATCAAAGGAGGAGGGAAAGTTGAAGTGGATATCACAGGATCTTGGCTCCCTTTTGGGCCCCTTTTTGGGCTTTTGGGAATATGTAATGGGAATGGGATGTTGGCCCATGGGTTTACCCATGTTTAGGCCTATTTTGTAATGTATATATAGAAGGATAGGCAATATTGAAAGAATTCGATGTGCTAAGTGCTAAAGGAATGGCTAAGTGCTAGATCTATGTGATCAAAGGATTGTAAGTGCTCTGTGCATACTGTGTGAGAATTGTAGAGCCGATTGCAAGTCCATGTGAGAGAATGTAGAAGTCTTAGTTATGCAACACAAGGAAGAAGGATCTAGCGAGCTGCGCACGTTTTATGTCCTGTGTAGAGTAAGGGTTTTGAGGCTCTGTGATTGTAACCAATTGACTGAAGACAATAAATAAGAAGAGTTGGTGGATGTATCCCCAGGGTGGGGGTGAACCACGTAAACCCTGTGTTATGTGGTTTGTGCTTTGTCTTGATGTATTTACATATTATATGTGAAATGATCCTATATGTTTAGATAGATTTATTCATGCTTGGTGCTTATTGTATGTTAGAATGTTAGATATGATCTACATATTCATGCTTAGTTCTTGATATGTTCATTCTGATCCATTTGTATATGTTAAGTTCTTGAATACCATAGATTAGTGTGAATCTTGTGAGTTTTTGTCTTATAAGTGAAGTGGTTACTGACTATACATTGAGGAACTAACAGTGATAAGTGATTTATTAAGTAGTACAATCATAGATCTGTGTCCCAGCTAAGGTTGCAGACACCTGAGTCTTGAAAGCACACCTACCACTACCTCAGGTGAGACTTCATTTGCTTCACAGGTGTTGTCGAAAGGGCTGGTAGTTAGGGCTTTGGCGGTGCATTGTTGTAGCGTTGAACCCTAGGGCTGCCCCTGTGCCAACAATGAATTTCACTTTTCCTCTTGTTTAAGCATCGTCTGACCCTATGCACAAGCAGCCTACGATGATTCAACAGTCTAGTTTTGGTGCAGCATGTGACGATCAAGCATCGTCACACCCGAAGCATAGAGAAAGGTGTGACGATCTCCTTTGACATAGTTTTTAAGGAAGAAAAGATAATCCACTTTTCTCATGGTGAAATTCTATTTTAGTGTTTTCAAGGAACATGAAATTGAGTCATGCACATATCTTCATTTGATCATTGGGGTGACCAAAATAATGTGTAATAGAATTCCCCCTAAATATGAATTTGGAACTTGTAACTATTGAAATACTTTGTAGAATGTGTGTGTCGAAAATAAGGAGTGCATCAGTCGAGAACCTACAAACAATCAAGCATCTGGATAATAATATACCATTTTTTGAGGTAGGAATTCCCATACTCATAATACAAGTGACCCTAATCATAAGCGTCAAATGATTCAACATAGACACGAGAAATAAATTGTGGATCTATGCTCTTTAAGAATTCAAATTCATACATAGACATGAGACATACACAGTGGATCTATGTGTCGGTACAAACTCATGAATACTCCATCGCAACCTGGACTGATATGGTGAGATCCAGGGTCTTCATTTCCATCATCTCAAATTACGAATCTAGCCATCTGATTACAAGTGTCAAAGTTGAACATGGTAGAAACCACTTGATTACTGGTCATTAATGAAAATCATTAACAAGTGCGAGGGAAATCACCATTGATGTTAATGAATCCCAAGGTACTCTATTACAATTCAAATAATTTGAATTAATGATTTGATGTTGAATACTCAATGGAATCATCTAATCAGGGGTCAATGATGTGAACCCACTATTGAAAGCGAGGATACATGCCATTGAGGCATGCAGGTTCCAAGGTACTAAATGATTTCTAAGTCTTATTCCCGAATAATGAGTTGAAGTTGACAGGAAAAGATTTTTCATGGGAGGGCCTTAATGTATCCCCCATCAATGACATGAAATATGTAATATATTTGAAATTGATTAGAGTATGAAGTGATTCGGAACTAAATCAGGGAAGGCCAACATGGTAATAAATTTAGGACAGCAGAAGGTCGACTCGATAGAAGGCTTGTTTAGGTTGGAATTATCTTGAACATATGAATGACACGATGATGCAGGAGCATCGCTCCATGTCAGCCAGCCAGCCAGCCAGCCATGTCAGCGCGCATGCATTCAAATGCTAAAAGGGAGGCGCATCTTCATTCAAAATTTGAAATTGAATGTAATTTAATGTGCTTAGGCTGTTGGTCTAGGAAATCCATGTCTTTGCGCAGGCGTTAGATAGGATTGGCTTTAATGCTAGATCGGCTGAGATCTAGATCCATATGCTGGACTAGACAGCCATTGATTGTAATTGAATAGGGTAGGTGAACCTGGAGGGAAGCGCTAAGATCCCCTCAGGTAAAAGAGATTTGAGGTCTCATTTTGAAAAAAATGGTGGTTGTATGAGAGGGACAGAGAGAGAGCTCAAGGAACACCATTGTAAAGATACAGGCATTTGCCATTGTTTAATAAAAATAGAGCAGTTTTTCCTGCATTATTCTGTCTTATATGCATGTCTGTGTGTGTTCTTTGTATATGTTGTGAATGCGAGTTATGTGGATGCATTCTGCAGGGGTTTGTGTGATTTCAGGCTTGAGAGGTCTTTGAGGCTTCATACCAGGAGGGTGTGACAGAGCATTGAGGGTTCTGAGAGCCGGTGCACTAAGGATGCATTTCTGAACTCTGCGGAGTCAAACAAAGACATGTTGAGGCACAGAGGTTGAAGTCAGCAAATCAAGAGGAAGACCTCAAGGTTGTTGAATACCTTGGAGGCAAGGCTGTGTAGCTGAAACACAGTTGCAGACAGAACTTTGTTGTGAGTTCTGTAGAGCTCTGTTAGGTGGGCATTGAGCGTAAGTGTGCAAGGAGTGCACAGAGGGGGGAACTCTGCCGTGAGTTCAAAGGAAATAGAATCATCGAGGATTCTAGAAGGCTCTACCAGGTGGGCATCGAGAAAGAGCATAGGTGCACAAGAACCCAGAACTGTTGAACGTTCTATGGAGAAGAGACTCCGCCAGGAGGGCATCAAGAAAGTGTGCAAGCAGGCACAGGAGAGAAGAGAACTCTTTGAGTTCTGGATGTGAAGGGAGAGTCTATTGAAGGGCCTCCACTAGGTTTCTGAATACCCAGAAGTACTCAAGAAGAATCTTGACCAAAAGGATAGCCAGGAGGGCATCCATTTCATTCTCCATCTGAGGGAGAAGAAGGATAAAATCCCAAGGAGCCTGAGTGTTCGAAGAAGCTCAGGAGAGATAGCGTGGTATATGCGCGAAGACTCTACAGGAGGTAGAGGTCAAACCTCCAAATATTTGAGAAGAACAAGCTCAGGAAGGGAAGCGTTTCATTCACGGACGAGGCCCGAACTCAAGGAGCTCACGGAGGAAGAAGACAGCAAAGGCCGAGACCTTTGAAAGAGTGAAATTCTCCCAAGTGCAGGGAAGAAAGCGCAGAAGCTCAGGAAAAGAAACAATAGCCATTCGATCGGTAGGAGAACAGATCTGGATCGTCAAGGAGTTTACGTCTAGGGGAAGCTCGGGGAAAGCCTATAGCAGGAGTATACTTCCAGTCGTCGGATCTCACTCGGAAATCCCATAAGCCGTCGGATCGGGAGAAGTTGTGCACAGTTTAGCCTCGGGAGGAGAAGCGCACAGGGAAGACAGATCTGGACTGTTAGACCTGGTGCAGGATCACTGACAGCCGTAAGATATGTAGAAGCTATGAGGGAGATAAGCCTCGGGAACAAGGAGAGAATCCCTCGACGTCAGAGTTCATGAGTGGTGAGATTGGATCTGGGCCGACCGTTGAAGAGGACGCGTGCTGGAGATCTAAGGATCTCGCGAACTCGGAAGTTCGCAGGTTGAGAGTCCAAGGGTTAGGCACTCAAAGTCACAAGGACGAGAGTAGCGAGAGAAGGACAGTCGTTGGATCCACGTCGCGGGAGGACCGTTGGATCCGCACGTGGGATCATGCATCGAAACCTCGCAAGGGAAGACTCAAGAATTTGGCCACGGAAATCACGAAGTCGCGAGGGGACGAGGTCACAAGTTTCGGCATCTCAGGTAGGACTGTGTGGGCCATAGCAAGCCGGTGAGTGGAATCCAGGTGGCACGAAGACCTCGAGATCTCGCCGCGAGAAGTCCCAAAGTATTGGCGTTGGGATTCACAATCCTGCGAGGTGCGAGGTCTTAGCGAGATAAGAGGCCGTTGAGAAGTCAATTCACGTGCGCCTCGGCACCTCGACACATCGGGTGTCGAGAGTTGGAAAATCAAGGGGTTAAGATAGCGATTCGCGAGGCCGTGAGGGAGGTAATGCCACAAACACAGGAGTAGTGGTCATATTTTGGAAGCTTAGTCAGGAGGGCTAGAACATAGGGCCGAGAGCTCATCGGTGATCGGATATTCACGAGGGCAGTGGTTTGTGATAGCAGGAAGTCTGAAACCCTGAAACCCCAAGAATGAGTCGGGGATAACCTAGGTAAAGTTGCAGAAGGCCTAGGGGTGGAAATAAGGACCTGTGGATCAGGTATTGCACAGTGATTCCACTCAGGAATCTAAAGATCCACTTCGGCTCAGCAGAAGGAGGAAAAGAACGATCCTGTGAGCAGGAGGTCAGGGAAAGAGACCCTGCGGGGTGATAGGTTGGACCTCACTACATCAGGTGGTATCAGAGTGGGAATCTGTTTGTATATTTCAGACAGAGGAGCAAGAAGAAGAAAGAGCGCTAGAGGACTTTGTAATGATCGTTTGCAGATAGGCAGCAATCAAGGAGACAGTCAACAGGACTGTGGGATGAAGCTAAGCACTCAGGATTGTAGGAGTGATAGTAGCAGATCTGTCAGGGAGACAAATAGACATATAAAGATGGTTGTGGAAGGCCATAATTCTATTGAATGAAAGAAGCTAGAGCTGATGAGCAGAGCAGATATGGATAGAGAACTCGCTGACATAAAGCGAGAGATGGAAGAGCTCGAAATGAAGATGCGGCAGAATAAAAAGCTGAGATGGGTATATGAATGGCCCATGAAGACACCAAAGGTGAAATGGTCAGTCAAGGAGTTGATGGTCAAAGGACAGCACAGGCTGTTAAAGAGATGGTTGAGGTATGCTGAAAACATCAAGACCACAGAGGAAGAGATGATTTGTCACGGTTGGCCAGAGACTGGGAGAGGTCTCGATGATGATGAAGAATTTGAATTTGGATCGTCTGATGATCTCAAGCACTACCAGGAGGGAAGAGAAGTAGAAATTCCAGTTTTCCATGAGGGCAACGAGTTGAGATCAGTTGAGTATCTCACGGACTATCAGGAGGACAGCGAAAGAATTTCGCATTGTCAGGAGGGCAATGATCAGAGATCGTTGCGGGATCTCATAGACTGCTAGGAAAGCAGTGAAAGGTTTCCAAATGGTCAATTGTACAAGGGAACAAATATGATATCGACTGAGGATCTCACATACTGTCATGAGGACAATGAGGAAATTGTGCATTGCCAGCCAAGCAATGAAAGGAGATCAGATGAGGATCTCGAAGACTACCAGGAGGGCAGCGGAAGCATGTCGAACTGCCAGGAGGGCAGGAATGGGAATGAGAGACCATCTGAAGGTCTCATGGACTCATGGGAGAGTTCAATTCAGCAAGGGGTGCTGATGAAGGTGGGATTGATTGATCTCATAGTCTTCCAGGAGGGTAGAAAAAACATCCCCTATTTCCAGGTAGGCAGGGATGAGAAGATGAGATTGTCTGAGGGTCTCATAGACTCAGAAATGAGTTGGAATCATCTAGGGGAGCTGACAGAGCAGATGAGCTCACAAGGAGATCAACAGATGCAGCTGACAGCAAAAGAAGAAGCAGAAGCAGAAGGAGAAAGTGAGCATTCAGAGGAATGGCTCAATGCATTCAGCACTGAAGCTGAAGAGGCTGCAACAAGGGAGTTTGTAGCAGAAGATGAAGAAGATGATCATTCTGAGGGATGGCTCATTACTTTCAGCCAGGAAGCTGAAAGAGCTGTAGCATTGGAGTTGACAGTCGAAGGAGCATAAAAGGATGGTGATCATTCTGAAGAATGGCTCGATATTTTCAGCTAGGAAGCTGAAAAGAATGCAACAGAGGAGGTTGTAGAAGTAGAAGAGGAAGAGACAGACAGCATATGCTTTGCTGATCTGTGGGATCAGATTGAAGCCCTGGAGGAAAGGGTAAAAGTGCAGGGCATGCACATCCAACAGGTGGAGTTGGAAATGGATGAGGAAGGCGTGGGAGATCATGATGATCTGCCCAATGGCCAAAAATTTTTGCAGCTGAGGAGACTGCAATGACAAAGCCAACCATTGGAGCAGTTGGACCAAGAGATAGAGGACATCAAAAGGCTGATGTTGAGATCATCAGAAACTGCCAGCAAGGAACAGCTGGGTAGAGAAAAGGCAGCAGCAGCAGCAGCAGCAGAATGGAGCAGAGGGAAAGCTCCAAAGACTGATTTGGGATCCAGGAGGATTTCCAACAGCTCAAAGGGAAATCTCATGAGTAGGAGCTCATGATTTTTGCAGCTGTGGAGTATGATGCAGGAGCATCGCTCCATGTCAGCCAGCCAGCCAGCCAGCCACGTCAGCGCGCATGCATTCAAATGTTAAAAGGGAGGCGCAACCTCATTCAAAATTTGAAATTGAATGTAATTTAATGTGCTTAGGCTGTTGGGCCAGGAAATCCATGCCTTTGCACAGGCATTAGATAGGATCATCTTTAATGCTAGATCGATTGAGATCTAGATCCATACGCTGGACTAGACAGCCATTGATTGTAATTGAATAGGGTAGGTGAACCTGGAGGGAAGCGCTAAGAGCCCCTCAGGTAAAAGAGATTTGAGGTCTCATTTTGAAAAAAAGGGTGGTTGTATGAGAGGGCCAGAGAGAGAGCTCGAGGAACACCATTGTAAAGATACAGGCATTTTCCATTATTTAAAAAAAACAGAGCAGTTTTTCCTGCATTATTCTATCTTATATGCATGTCTGTGTGTGTTCTTTGTATATGTTGTGAATGTGAGTTATCTGGATGCATTCTGCAGGGGTTTGTTTGATTTTAGGCTTGAGAGGTCTTTGAGGCTTCATACCAAGAGGGTGTGACAGAACGCTGAGGGTTCTGAGAGCTGGTGCACTGAGGATGCATTTTTGAACTCTGTGGAGTCAGACAAAGATGTGTTGAGGCATGGAGGCTGAAGTCAACAACTCAAGAGGAAGACCTCAAGGTTGTTGAATACCTTGGAAGCAAGGCTGTGTAGCTGAAACACAGTTGCAGACAGAACTTTGCTGTGAGTTCTGTAGAGCTCTGTTAGGTGGGCATTGAGCGTAAGTGTGCAAGGAGTGCACAGAGGGGGGAACTCTGTCGTGAGTTCAAAGGAAACAGAATCACCGAGGATTCTAGAAGGCTCTGCCAGGTGGGCATCGAGCAAGAGCATAGGTGCACAAGGACCCAGAACTATTGAACGTTCTATGGAGAAGAGACTCTGCCAGGAGGGCGTCGAGAAAGTGTGAAAGCAGGCACAGGAGAGCAGAGAACTCTTTGAGTTATGGATGTGAAGGGAGAGTCTACTGCAGGGCCTCCACTGGGTTGTTGAATACCCAGAAGTACTCAAGAAGAAGCTTGAGCAAAAGGATAGCCAGGAGGGCATCCATTTCATTCTCCATCTGAGGGAGAAGAAGGATAAAATCCCAAGGAGTCTGAGTGTTCTAAGAAGCTCAGGAGAGATAGCATGGTATACGCGCGATGACTCTACAGGAGGTAGAGTTCAAACCTCCAAATATTTGAGAAGAACAAGCTCAGGAAGGGCAGCGTTTCATTCACGCGCGAGGCCCGAACTCAAGGAGCTCGCGGAGGAAGAAGACAGCAAAGGCTGAGACCTTTGAGAGAGTGAAATTCTCCCAAGTGTAGGGAAGAAAGCGCAGAAGCTCAGGAGGAGCAGCGATATCCGTTCGATCGGTAGGAGAAAAGATCTGGATCGTCAAGGAGTTTGCGTCCAGGGGAAGCTCGGGGAAAGCCTACAGCAGGAGGAGACCGCCAGCTATCGGATCTCACTCGAAAATCCCGTAAGCCGTTGGATCGGGAGAAGTTGTGCACATTTTAGCCTCAGGAGAAGAAGCGCACAGGGAAGACATATCTAGACCGTTAGACCTGGTCCAGGATCGCCGACAGTCGTCAGATCTATAGAAGCTACGAGGGAGATAAGCCTCGGGAATAAGGAGAGAATTCTTCGACGTCAGAGTTCACAAGTGGCGAGATTGGATCTGGGCTGACTGTTGAAGAGGACACGTGTCGGAGATCCAAGGATCTCGCGAACTCGGAAGTTCACAGGTTGAGATTCCAAGGGTTAGGTGCTCAAAGTCACAAGGACGAGAGTAGCGAGAGAAGGACAGTCGTTGGATCCAAGTCTCGGGAGGACCATTGGATCCGCACGTGGGATCGTGCATTGGAACCTCGCAAGGGAAGACTCGAGAATTTGGCCACGGAAATCGCGAAGTCGCGAGGGGACGAGGTCACGAGTTTCGGCATCTCGGGTAGGACTGTGTGGGCCATAGCAAGTCGGCGAGTGGAATCTAGGTGACACGAATACCTCGAATATGAAGTCCTGAAGTATTGGCATTGGGATTCACGATCCTGCGAGGTGCGAGGTATCGGCGAGATAAGAGGCCATTGAGAAGTCAATTCACGTGTGCCTCGGCACCTCGACACATCGGGTGTCGAGAGTTGGAAAATCAAGGGGTTAATATAGCGAGTCGCGAGGCCGCGAGGGAGGTAAGGCCACGGACACAAGAGTAGTGGTCATATGCTGGAAGCTTAGTCAGGAGGGCTAGAACATAGGTCCGAGAGCTCATCGGTCATCGGGGATTCACGAGGGCAGTGGTTTGTGACAGCGGGAAATACGAAAACCCGAAACCCCGAGAATGAGTTGGGGATAACCTCGGTAAAGTCGTAGAAGGATGAGGGGTGGAAATAAGGACCTGTGTATCAGGTATTGCATAGTGATTCCACTCAATAATCTAAAGAGCCGCTTCGGCTCAGCAGAAGGAGGAAAAGAACGATCCTGTGAGTAGGAGGTCAGGGAAAGAGACCCTGCGGGGTGATAGGTTGGACCTCACTACATCACACGACAATCGTATTGGAAGTATTGACTCGAGGAGGACCCAAAATATGGACTTGTGGATGGTCAAATGAGAGACAAATGGATTTCCCAACCTAGATACAATGATGAAGAGGGGTGTCATGTTCAAGAGCGACTTACTGCCACTAACACAGATACATATATACATTTCTTTCCCAATTTTCCTCCACCATTTTTGGTGAGTACCTATTTACTTTTATGTAATATTGAGGAGGATAATATATGCTTGTAATGTAATCTCTTCCTTCAGATGATTCCCTCAGAGTATTTTTAACAAACCCTAGGAAGGAGTGGTTCGGTCCCATATGGGCCTTTCGATGCTTGTTTTATGAGTCCAAAGAAAGAAAACTCAATGATTTTTCGTGTTTAGAGAGTCTGAAAACACTTAAAGAAAACTCTAAAATGTCCTTTTTCATAATTTAGTCTGACAAGAACAAAAAAGAGATAATCTACCGCTCATCAGACATTTTCTTCAAATACTTTTACAAACATGAAAAGAACAAGATCGCTCAGCTATATTTTCGTGTTTAAGGATCTTGAAAAGATATTAAAGGATACTCCATAGGGTTCATTTTTCATATTAGCAATGCGAGTTTGAAAAATATATAAAAGGTTACTCGATTTCATTCTCATGGTTTCACGAGCGTGAGAAAGAATTAATATTGTGCTCAGAGTTTTCCTAAAAACCCCTAAAAGTATATGTACATAAGAAAAGCACACAAAAACGACAAAAACTGGAGGATCCATGTCAAACATTTGGTCCTTAGATCTTTCAATCTATAATAGAGACACTTTGAAAAGTTCATTAGGATTAGGGCATAGGTAAAAATATTCAAAAATTAATTTAATTTGCAATAAAAATGGTAAAAAGTGAATATAATTGGTCAAAATAGCTCATTTACCATTTTGTTTTGCAATTTCACCCAAATAGTGTCAAAAACCCTCATTTTCTTCCAAACTTCAAGCGACGATTCTAGAGCGCCTGGTGAACCATTTCTAAATCGCTTCCGTCAAAAAGGTATTCTCCTTCCCCTTTCTCTTTTCATGGTTGGATTTTTTTATTTTTAATGGTTTATTTTCGAGTTATGGTCTATTTTTTAGGGGTCATTGTTCTTTGAGTTCATCGTAGGCTCACGCTATTGTGAACTATGACGATCCCAAATCGCCATAGGGGTTCCACAACCAAGGTGCGATGACGCTTCTCTGTGTAGAAGAGAGCCCCTGCGATGACCGCAACTCAAATTTTGAAAAAAGAAAATGAGCTAGGAAAACTTCCAACTTTTGAATTTTGATGAATCTAATCATCCTTTGATGTTGTTTGGCAGGTTTTCCTCAGTCATTATGCTCGAGTGGAGGGAACATGAGAAGGAGGAAGAATACTAGTTTGTCAGGAATGACTTGGATACCATCATGGCACTCTAAGAGTGTGGTTTGCTCAAATTTTTCAAATTTCATGGCATGAGAGCCCAACTGAGGCTATTGGATTACCTAGTCCATGTGTGGGACATCAATGAACATCCTTTCATGTGGGTGTGCATACACTTACCTTGGAGATAGATGACATTTAATTTTTGATAGGGTTATCTCGTCGAGTCTCTCGAGTATCACTCTCGGGAAGCAAAGGTGGTGGGGAACCCATGGACTATTACATTGCACATCACTATGTACCAGGTACAAAAAATCATAGTGGCAAGGTTTCCATTAGGGATGTTTGAGATTTACCTTTCAGAACTATCCTCTACACTATCACTTGGATGGTAGGGAGTGCAGCTACGCACATGGCTTTACAAAGACACTTTCAGTATGATATAGAGTGTATGGATCCTTGGGTCTTCAATTGATGTGAGGTTATTTTAAAGAACATGAAGAAACAACTAACAAAGTGTCGTAATGGTCGGTTGAAACAATTTGGCTATGGATCCATTTTGGTATCCTTCTTCATGGAGAGGGTCCCCGTCTTACACCTACAACATGTCGAGTGGGGAATACCCACTCCACAGGATCCTCGGATGAAAAGATGGGTGGATTTGATGGCTCAACATGCTGGCGTGCCAATTGTCAAATATGATCAATCTTTCTTCCAGTGGCTGAGGGATCAGCTAATTATGGTTGAGGACTATGCTTATGTCAGGACCGATTTCCATGGGGGGCCTGACTTAGAATTACCAGAGGGATCTCAATGGGGAGACATAGGTAAGAAGAATTTTTTCATTATATGATTTTTTTGGTATTTTAATTATAAAATGTTTTTGTCATTTATCCGAGACTAATCAAGTGCTCTCAAAAATGCATATGTGGTGCCTTATCGTCCTCCAGGATCATCTCCTATTCAGATACGCAGAGAGATAGACGTTGTGGTGGGTCGAGGTGTGGCTATTGAAGATCTCAAGGATATCAAACAAAACCTAGAGGGATTAACCATGAACATCACTGACATCACGGTAGACGAATTACCTCGGTGCTACCAACACCATATAGTTGGCATTTCAGCATCTATTGGTTGACTACTCTGTAGATTGGCATGGGAAGTCATTTTTTACAGCTAGAAACATCCTTGATACTTATGTATATGAAGCCATGAGATTCACCATTTTGACATTTTGGTCTTAGGAAAAACACTTTTTTGTAACTTTTGACGTATTAATATAAAGTTCCTACCGACTTACTTGTCTTTTAAAATGTGTGTTTGGATTTATAAATGGCGTAAATGTATTTCCAAAACATAATTATCCAATGCATTTGGTAATGTGTTTAGACATCTAGGAATATGTTGATACCCAATATAATCAAAATATATTTCCAAGAAGCGAATTCTTAAGTATAGCTGTAAAAATGTAGTGCTTCAGATGGAATAAACATTACTTAATTGCATCACTACTAACTATGAATCAAGTCGTATAATAAGATGACAAATGCCAAATGAAATGGCATCAGTTAATAACTCGATAACTTCACTGTATAAGGATAAATAGTAATGACAGTAGATGGATTCCCTTCATACAAAACATCGTGTGTTGGTTCAGGAACAAGCGAAATAGTAACGACAGTAGACGGATTCGAAATTCGTTGGTAACTCTCTATGGTCTCGGTTTCTAGGAAGAGGATAGAATGATGATGCCCATCATCCCATGAGGTATATTCCATGGACATAATTTTCATGATCATATCATCGGTGTGAAAAACCACGTGAAATAGATCTGGAGATGTATCTAAGAGAGAATGAGGAGAAGGAGTTTCCTATTGAATATCTTGATAAGACAATTCCACTGAACTTAAAGGAATTCGGTCATCGTAAAGAAGACAGACGTTAGAGCTAGGTACTATCCAAGGGTCATAAGACTCATGGATTTCACCAACAGTGGTCGAGATCATGTTAATTGAAGCGAAAAAAGAAGGAATATTGGGTTGTGGAATGGGGAAGGTACCCATTCATGATGAATCCTTTAAAACACCCACACCAACATTCTCATAACTAGGTGGTGTTTTCGCAATGAAAGGTACGTTACTAGTGTGTGAATCAAAATTAAAGAAGGCTAGTTGATCGACAGTAACAATGTTTCCTTGGTGAGGGAAACGTATCACACAAAAAAGAGTAGAAACAACTGCATGCATAGAATCAATCCAACTACGGCCAAGTAGAAGGTTGTAATCGATAGGTGCATCAAACACCTCAACCTTAACAGTAACCACTTTGCCTTCTAACACAATATATAATGAAGGAAGAACACCATAAGGTTTAAACCTTGTACCATTAAAATATTTTAGAGTATTGTGTGACTCTGTAAGGGCAGGAGAGCCAATGGATTTCCAACAAGTTACGGACATGCTGCACGTTGAGGTTCCTTCATCAATAATGGTTCGAAAAATATTCTTATTTTCCAAAATGACCTGTATTTGAAACACTAATTTAGGAGGGAGACTTGGAATGTGATATTCCAAGTCAAATATTATCAAGTTCGTATCGGTAGGATCAATGCCACCAATATCCTTTAACAGTTCTTTCCATTGCGTAGGACAAATTTGAAGGACTTCGAGAGCCGACATCGCAGAAGGTGCCTGTGCAAGATCTTATACAATACTATAGTTTTGAGCGACACATGTTTGAGGGCTAAATGATGACTTACGAACAACACCCTTAGGAGGAGAACAAAAAACTATATCTAGAATCAGTCGTTCAAGATGAAGAGGATCATTGGGAAGTGAATTCGATGGAGGAGTTTGAACCAATGAAGGTGGTGAATCATCAACTTTCTCTTTTGAAGGAGAATAATCTTTGGCTCAAGTAGCGACTGCAACTTCATTCTTCTTGGAGTCACCAGTACACATAAGTACATAAGACATGGTAGAGGGATAAGGTTGGTCATGAATAACCAATTGGGCTTGCTGTTGAGAAGGAAAAGGTTTTGACAAAACGACAGGTGTAGGAGGTGTCCCGATCCCTTGCAGAAACTTAGTAACCTCATCACGTCATGAACAATATTTCATATAATGATCCTCACCACAGATAAGAAAAGGATAACGGGGTTTTCTCTTTTCTTTTTCATCATCACGTTGAGTCTTGGGTTTATCATATCGTTGATTATTATTTTTATCCTCTTTATTCATACCCTTCCCTTTCTTTTTATTTTGATTTTTACCGGTAGGTGTAGACTGAACTGTATTAAACTTAGAAGTTTTACCGGGAGAGGGAGTTGGAGGAGTAACATTTTGTACATTAGAAATGGTAGACTTGGGATTGGAATGACTGGCTTGTTTGGACTGAGTCTCAACATGAAAAGTGTCAATCACACCATCGGTAGCATGAGAATCTACTGGAGAAGTTGGGGTTGAATTTGTAGATGGGTGAGGAGCATCAGGGATCAAGTCATATAGTGTGTTTGTTTGTGAATAAACAAGATCCAAGTGTTGAGCACGACTAATCACCTGCTCTTCAGTGATGACACCACCCATGCCTACATCACAAGCTATAGGACCGATGAGTGATTTGGTAAACCACTCAGCCAACAATTGATCACGAAGGGGAACTTTGATTAAGCATCTTCTCCTCCTCCACTCATGTTATCCTCATTTTTGGTTATCAAGATGATGACATGATAATGACATGGTGATAGAAGATCTAGCTCTTCTTTAAGATCATTTTCATGAAGAAAGTTACACTTGTCAGTTTC
>JZKD02S1679869.1:263878-276445 GCA_000966675.3 Picea glauca | reverse complement strand
CAATACAAGGAATCTTGGATGCTTATTTTCAAGAAGTCGAGTCTAGACATGGGAAAGTAGCTCATTTTGCACAACCTCCAATAACTTTTGTTGGTTGATTGAGTGTAAATAATGGGCACTTATGTACTCATGTTTCAAAATTTCTTCCACCTTCAACATATAATCATTATCCTCAAACTTTATTTTAGCCCAACAGAGGCAATCTTCAAATATTAGACATCTGTGTCAAACCGAACAATAGACAACAGACTTAAGATTTTTTCGGGCATGATCATCCCCTGCAGACTTGATTGTTGCAATGCATTCTTCTGATTTGGAACGAAAAGAATTAGCTTCAGCTGGAGTCTTGTCTAAGAGACCTTCAAATTTATACCTTTCCCATGTGAGACAATGGTGAATATTATGTGGAAATGATTGAAGCATACACATGGGTGCCTTATTTTTAGGGGGATCTCGTGATGCTCCATAGTTCTTAGTCAGGTGAGGGACAACCATTTGGGTGTTTCACTTGGTTCCCAGAGTTCTAGATTCTAGCAATAGCTTCTGGAAGTAAACACACCTTGAATCTACATAAATCCTAACATTGACATTCTCCAGAGCCTTTAAAACAACATCAACCTCGTTGTTCCAGAAGGAGTCGCCAAAGATGTGTTGGGTATCATGGCTTACACGATCTTGCATTACTTCAACCTGTAAACATGGGTTGATTGCAGTGGTTGTTGATGCTGCCACTTTTGACTTTGTCTACTAAGATTACTCTTCTCAATAACATCATCATCCATTGTAGTCATCTTTCCTTGGCTTTCACAAGAGGCTCCCATGAGGGCTAAGTTCTTTAGAAGATCACATCCTAGAGCACCAACCCCCACAAGAAATAATTTCGCATCTTCCAACTTTTTATGCATATTTTTTCCAAATACAAAAATTTGGGCATCGTAACGACAATTGAGAGGCCTCACGTGCTCTAGCCCAAGGGTTTCTATAGGAAAAGATTTAAATGAATTGAAATAGAAGAACTGGAAATGTGGATAAAACTTGCCAGAACATGCTTTCATGATTGCTTGCCCAATGATTCCACCAAACATAGATGCCATGGTGTTCGCACCCAATTCGTCACCTGGTGAGAAAATCGAGGGTGCTTACATGCCCTGTTGGGTCTTGCAGAGCATGACAGCTGTGGAAGAAAGGGTTAGAGGAAACAAAACAAACTACAATCAAGAATTAAATAGAAACAAACTAAAACTGTGAGCATCTGGATGAAGAAACAATAAACACAAAAAAGACACCGATATCACCAATGGTTTTGAGCTGATCAATTGATGAAACCAGAGCACGATGAAGGAAGGGAACTGTGGTTCCTTCTTCCCCCAAAGGAAGGCTATTGAGGCCCTCACAAACTTGCTTTCCTTACAATGAGAAGAAATGAGACTGATAGTGAAAGAACTCCCAACACATCCACTCAATGGAGAGGCGAATGGCTCTATGAAATGTTGCCAATGTGTTATCGTCAAAGAATGATCCCTTGACAATCTCAGCAGCATAACAATACCTGGAATTCCTTGCGAAAACAATGTGTCTTCATGCCTTTTTATAGCAGATCATCAGGCGATTATGTAACCTCTTCAAAGTGTGAAAAGGGGCTCTTTAGGGCTTCATTAGGTCATTAACCCGCCTACCCTGCAGATTCGGCTCGGATTTGGGAGTCAAATAAGATTGGGAGCCGGTCCATAAGTGGTTGGGAGGCTGACCAATTCAATAAATGCACCATTTAGCAGGTGCACGGGTTTTTGCGCTGACAGCCGCGCGTCGTGCGCGCATGCGCGCATAGTACGTTCTTGTCTTGCACATGTGTGCGGCACCAAACTACTGTAAAAAACCCTTCAAATTTGGTTACTTTGTATAGTTTTTGACCCTTCTGGAATGCTGTGAAATTAATTCAGTGCCATGAATGACTTCATTGCTGTTTTGATGATGCGGAGTTCTTGTCGCCATGTGCGGACGAAATTTCAGTGATAACAGATTCCCCCTGATGGATGAGGTTAGGAGCATACGTATAGCCGAAATCCATCAATGTTTCTTCTACTGAAAATGTTGTTGTAAGGGAGAGAAATAGTGGGACCGTTCAGAGTGATCCATTGGAGAAAAAAGGAACTGGCAGGAGTCGACCTTCTGAGAGTTGTGCAAAAAAATATACAACTGTGTACAAACAAGGCGGGCATGCCTCATGCTCGTGTTATGTATCTCTGAAAAAAGATGACGGAAGTGTTGGTGTAGACAACTGCAGCACCCTCGAGGGCGGTAATGATAAAGGCAGAAGACAATTCTACAAAGGAACGTACTCTGAATAATAGGCAATGATCACGGTAATAAGCAGCGACGATGATGTGGGCATTGATGGCCCTACCAAGTTCAAAGGTCTTCGGCAAATGACAAAAATAACTGCAATAGTCGCAAAGTAAGACCCACCATAACATGACAGAGTGTTGGCATCAAATGTTATGGGGGCCAACGACAGCAGGGAGCAATGGTGTTTCACCCTGTGCCGTCTGAGATCTCATTAAAATAGAGAATGAGGATCTAGATACTGTCGCCCTTCTGGAAAAGTGTGCTGATGTCGACAAAAGGGGGACGTGACTCCCAGAAGCAAAGGGCTCCATGGAATCTATTGAGGTGAGGAAGTGGCAGAGATACATGGAAAAATTCAAGGAGTGGGATGACTCAAGACTGCCCTTGGCTGGAGGATGTATGAGAGAAACAGTGGCTGCAACCGTGTAACAAGGTCGAGTGTTAGGGGGATGACAAGACCGATGCTAAGTTGTGCCAGAGGTGGGACAAGGTGAAAAAATTCAGAGGGTAGAGGTAACTGACCTGTGGAGTACTCTAAAGATATGGACGACGCCGGCAAGGGTAAATGATAAGTAATGCTCCAACAAAGGGTGACATGGGTTGCGTGTGGCCAAAAGAAAGCAAGTCGCAAATGGTGATGACAAAGAATGTCATGACTGAAAATAAAGGTGTTTGTACAATAAATAATGAATAATTTTGGGGAGAAATGTACAAATACAGAAACGGGTGCCCCAGTGTGAAATGTGTGCCCCAGGGAGGGCAGAATTGTCTTGGGAAACTGATGAAGGGTGGGGGCCCCATTGGTGAGTTTCTGTAKGAGGTAGGTGAAATGAGGGTAGGTTTGCAGATGGGCAAACTGAGTGTGGATGAAATGAAGGGCTCATGATCCTGCGGAGGTGCAGGTAAAAAATAGAACCATAAAGAGATAATCTGGGAGTCCATGTGGAAAAGCTAGCAAAATGAAGAGAAAGAGTATGTGGCTGATTCACGACATGATGAAAGACTATCGGGACTCCCATCCCTAAAGGGTAATGAAAAAACAGCATGAGTGTCAAAAAGTGCCAAAAGGTGCTATGAATGGGACAATTCATGTGGGTGAGAATGCTACCGGGTTACAGTACCGAAGATGCAAATGGAGGTGTGGGTACTGCAAAGCTGGGAATAAGGATCCTAAAGGCCAATATCAGAGGGTATGACTGGAAATGTAAATGCAATACAGTGGGATAGACTACATGCCAGTGCTGAATATATACCTGAAGGGATGATGTCGACGACCGATGAGCAAGTACCTGTGCACATAATAACCAAATACCCCAAGTGAACAATATATGAAGAGAATCAAAGATATGAGCTTGTATTTGACAAATGTGACTATGCGCGTGCGTACCTAACCATGATATGAAAAAAAGGTGCCCCGGGGGCTTCGGACGAAAAGTGACCCAAGGACAGTTGTGATGTAGGCGGCGGGATGTTGATCCTGTGGCTGAAGACGGTTTGACAAATGGACACCTTGGGCTCCCGGAATGTTGAGTGGAAGTTTGGCAAAAGGCCTATATATAGCTGTAGGGCCCACATTGCCACCTCATTTGTACCTACTTCTACCGTGACTAGACGAACAGATTGCAGAGGAGATTTGGAGTTTCAGGGAGCACGGGGTATCCGATCGACGGTGTGCGAGTATTAGGTTAGTGGTCTGATCATCCTGCATAGAAATAGGTTTCCAATTTTTGGGAAGGGTAGGTACGAGGGGCCGTACAGGGGGTTTAAGGGGTTTTTTCATAGGATGTGGGCCCGCATGTGCGGGCGATTCAGTGGAAGGCGCGCATAAGTGCGCGCCTGTCCACATAATAGATGTGCATGGGTGCGCGTGAGTGGAAATTTAAGGTGCACCCTAGAGGCGCGCCTGTGGGGTCGACAGTCGCGCACTAGTGCGCGGCTGTAACTTGGACAGGCGCTCTCAAGAGCGCACCTGTGTAATGAACATGCACGCTTGCGAGCGTGCCTGTTGAATGAACAGGCGCACATAGATGCGCGCCTATGTAGTGAACAGGCGCGCATATGTGCGCGCCTGTGGGTAAAAAAAATGCGCCTTTGAGGCAAGTTTTACGGGGTGAAAAAATGAGTCTTTTTGATGCATTGGATGGTTGCATAAGCTGATATAGGACTCTGTTTTGTGTGCAGGTGACCAGCAGTGACTATGGATGTCCGATGGTGTGAGCGGGACTGGTCGCAGTTACGAGATGCTGTGGCCAATGCAGGGCCTGCGGTGCAAGCGACTTTACAAACCTCTGGGTTGCTAAAGTTCTTTGAGTGCCCGTTGATACGGGCACAAGAGTATTTATTGCAGTTCCTGCTCCAGATGTGGAGTCCAGAGCTGCACTGCTTCCTCATGCGAGGAGAGCAGATCCCCTTCACCGCGGTGGAGGATGTTTATTTTTTGATTGGGCTTCCCTTTCGGGGAACGCCGCTGCCGGCAGAGCCTGTGCTGCCGAGGGACACACATCTACGAGAGATCGCCTTGCGATATTGCTCAGGTGAGAACTACATGTCTGGGACTGTAGTGAGTATCAGCGGGATAGATTTGCTACTACATCGTTGCATAGCGGCGATGATTGTTCGGGTGTATGGGTCACTTGCGACCCAACGGATCAGTGGTGGCCAGCTGCTGCTGCTGGAGAGGGTGGTGGTCGGTCGTGAGCGGTTTGCATGGGGGCTTACGCTACACGCGCGTATGATCACGCAGCTGGACCGTTGTCGGTCCACAGGTACTGGAGAGTTTGCTTTCAGCTCGATCCTGGTAGCCTGGTTCTTGGAGAGGGTGCCGATGCTGCGCCTGAGGGTTCTACTGGAGGTGCCAGGGGCGCGAGAGCCGCGCTTGAGGCGGTGGTCATCAGTTTTGGTTCGCCACGGTGGTGGCGAAGGTGGGCATTAATTTACGGTGCAGGCGACGCAGATATGGCGGCAGATGCCGCAGGTCATACTTCGATACCCCTATGCTGGGGTGGACTTCCGGGATGATCCGGATATGGTGCTGCCTCCTGGGGAGGTTTTTGACCATCGAGCTATGTTGATTATTGTGTATGTTGTGATTTATGTTATTTTTTTTTGATATACCAGTTCATATGTGATATAGACGCTGATATGATCATGTGTTTGTTTGTTTGGTGCATGTGTAGATTTGGCACCTCGCGGGCGTGAGGTGGAGTTGCAGTGAGCGTCGGTTCGGCGAGATCCGGAGAGACTGCCACGTGGAGGGAGACGTCGGCAGGATGAGGCTGCGGGGGCACTAGCAGAGCCCGAGAGACTGACAAGGAGGTGCCGATGTGATGACCCTGGTGTGGGGCCATCACACGCTCCTCTGGCGATGACCGGAGGTGATTTTGATGATATACGCCGTATTCTGGAGACGGTGTTATAGGACGTGCCTGAGGGCATGTGGATCCGTATCCAGGACGAGGGGTTCCTGGAGCAGTGCATAGGGTTACTGCCACCATGGCGGGGTATTGTGCGATGAGCAGCTGTGCTCGCCACGATGACTAGTGGACGCCAGCTGCCGGGGGAGGGGGGTCCTGTGGATGCTCCCCCACCACCGCATGGGGCAGGTGGGGGTGGGCCACCACCTCCTCCTGAGGGAGGAGCAGGTGGGGGTGCGAAAGAGGCACCCTGAGTGATGTATCATGTATATCTTTTTGGATTGTATATAGGCTGATGAGCCGATTTTGTACCGAGGTGTGGCACTGGCCTGCGAGCATATGTATTTTTTGTATGTAAACATTTCGGATGGCCTGATAGGCCTTGATATATATATATGAGTATACATCTTTTTTGAGATCCTGGTATTGTTTACATATGTTTTTTGTTGATAATGATGATGATGTCTATCTTATCTATATGCTGTGACCGGATGTATGAGATGTGTTATGTATGTGTAGCTTGATGTGATATATGCCAATCTAACACCATGTTAGCTATTTCATCTATTGTTTGATTCAATTGTCTTGGAATATGTGTAAATGTAATGGAATCAAAATGTCGAGATAACAGTCTAACCTGCAGGTATTTGCGAAAGAGGCACGGATCGTGTACACGGTATACATTGTTGAGCTGGAGAATGAATAGTTGAGAGTCGAGGAAGACGCTAAGGTGACGAATATGATGACGCTGGGTGTCGGCTAGGAGGCCAATGACAACAGTATATTTGGCTTGGTTGTTGGTTGCTGGCCCCAAACATATGCCGTTTGAATGCAACATTTCATGTGAGGGGGTATAGAGAGCCCAAGCGGCTGAAGCGAGATTTTGTGTCCAACGGCTGGCGCCGTCGGCGTAACCAATGTGGTAGGCTGGTGGAGGAAGCATCTGTCAATAGCACAAAGGATAGTTTAGACGAGAGGGTAGGAGAAAAAAGATTAAAAACACTAAACAAGAAAATGTAACCTAAAGTAGAATGACTACTTCTAAGCATAAAATTTCTTGAGGTACAACCCATTGACGGGTTCCTTGAGTGAGAGGCCTTCGGGGGAGGTTAGGATGTAGGTGCCTTTGGTGAGGCAATGTTGGATGATGTAAGGGCCATGCCATAGTGATTCGAATTTTCCATGGCCAAAGGTATCATGGGAGATATCATAGGCCAGGACGAGGTTGCCTTCTCGGAATGAACGAAGGTTGACATAGTGATCAAAGGTAGATTTTTTTAGCTGCCTCGTTGTTCTATAATGAAGATCGACGATCTTCATCCGGTGACTCCAAGTTCAGCAAGCGCTGCTCCATTGGAGCAGTGTCAGGTAATAGCTCAATTGCGGTGCGTAAGGTAGGTATTTCGCACTTAATGGGAAGAGTTGCCTCAACCCCATGGACTAAATGGAATGGTGTGAAAGCCGTGGCGGTCTTTACTGCCGTTCAATAAGCCCATAGCATGGAAAATAACATGTGATGCCAATTGGTTTTATGTTTATTAACCGTGCACTGTAACATGGTCTTGAGGACTTTGTTCACTGCCTCGACCTGTCTGTTTGACTGAGGGTAATAAGGTGAGGCAAACTCATGAGAGAAGCCTAACCGAGATGAGAGTTTGATGAAGATCTCATTCTCGAAGTGTTTTCCATGGTCGGAAATGAGTTGGAGGGGTACTCCAAAATGAGATATGACGTGGTTAAAGAAAAAACGCGTTGCAGTGTCAGTGGTGTTGTTGAAAGTGGGCATAGCTTCGGCCCATTTGGTGAAGTAATCAACTGCAACGACAATGTATTTGTGACCATTGCTGGAGGGAGGATTACAAGTCATAAAGTCGATGCCCCATTTACAAAAAGGGCCCGCGGTAATGACAGGGTGAAGAAGAGCGGGGGGAGCTCGGGCTTTGTTGGCGTAGAGATGACATTGCTCACAGCGTTTCATGGCATGAACACAATCATGAAACAAGGTGGGCCAAAAGTAACCGGCTCGGATAATATTCTGAGCCATGGAGATACCCAAGAGATGGCCCCCACAGGCGCCGCTGTGGCAATCGTTTAAGACTCTGTCGGCCTCGTCAATAGTCAGGCAATGATGAAGAATGGTGTCAATGCCCCGCCGATATAGGATGTCTCCGATGAGGAGATAGCGGGGGGCCTGATGGCGAATACGCCGACGATCATCTCGTGAAAGGTGCTGACCGAACTTTTGAGTTCGTAGGTAGATGATAAGGTTGCCATACCATGGATCATAGGAAGCGATGTGAAAGAGATGTTCGTTCGGAAATTCGGTGTTGACGGGGGCACTGGTGGTGTCAGAGGGGAGGGCCGTGACAAGTTCAGCGAGAATGAGGGCCTTCTTACTCTTAGGTGTTGAAAACTTGAGGTCATATTCCTGAAGGATAATGATCCATTGAGCGAATTTGCTGTTAATTTTTCGACGACTGAGCAAGTATTGCATAGGGTTGGAGTCTGCAATGACCTTGGTGGTCCGAAGCAGAATGTAATGGCGCAGTTTTTGGACTGCGAGGATGACTGCAAGAGCAAGTTTCTCTTTGTGTTTGTACTTCAAGGGTGGTCCTGAAAGGTTCTTACTAACGTAGTAAATGACATGTTCATGATTGTCATCTCTGAGCTGGACGAGGACGCCGACTACTGATACAACTGATGCTGATACGTAGAGGATGTAGTTGCGATTGTAGTCAGGTGCACTAATCAAAGGTGCATTTGAAAGTGCTGCTTTGAGATCATCAAACGACTGTTGGGCATAATCGTCCCAATGAAAGGGGATGTCGTGACGTAGTAAGCGAAGGAAACCATGCACGCGTATGGCGTAATCAGGAACAAAGTGTCTGAGGAAGTTAGCTTTGCCCTGCAGACTCTGCAGTTGTCGTAAATTCTGAGGAGGTGGAATTTCGGTGATGGATTTGACTTTGAGGGGGTCCACGGTAATGCCACTTTGGGAAATGATGAAACCGAGGAGACGCCCAACAATGACACATAATACACACTTGAGAGGGTTCAAGCAGATGTTGTACTGACGACACTGTTGAAAGATGATTCGTAAATCATCGAGATGCTAGGTGCGTTTCTTGGAGCAAGCTGTGAGGTCATCCAAGTAGGCAAGGATGATTGCAGCCAGATCGTGAAAGATGTAGGTCATGGTCCGCTGGAAGGTTGCGCCAACATTTTTTAAGCCAAAAGGCATGACACGGTATGCAAAGGTACCCCATGGGGTAATGAATGTGGTTTTATACTGATCGGCTGGGTGGATTTGGATTTGGTTATAGCCAGAGAATCCGTCCATAAAGGAGAGGGCCTCATGGACAACGCAGTCGTCGATAATTTGATCGATGAATGGCGTTGGAAATTTGTCTTTTGGACATGCGTTATTGAGATCGCGAAAGTCTGTGCAGACGCGGATAGTGCCCTGTTTTTTGTTGATGGGTACAAGGTTGGAAACCCATGAAGTATAAGCGATGGGGTAAATAAATGTGGCAGCACGTAATTTGTCAATTTCGTCTTTGATAGCCATTGCTTTGGCCAGGTGTAGTGGTCATTGTTTCTGGTGAACAGGTGTGATGTCGGGCCAGGTGTCAATGCGATGTTCGACAATGGATGGGTCGAGGCCAGGCATCTCCGTGTATGACCAGGAGAAAATATCCCGGTATTCCTGGAAGAGGGCTTTATATGCGGCAATTTCCTGAGGAGTGCAAGAAGCTCCAATGATGATTTCTTCGACGATGCCTTTTTTAATGGAAATGTCGATTTTGATGGTGGGGGAAATGTTGGCCAGGTTGCCTTCTTCAAACGCATCAGGGGCATGAATAGGATTGTTGAACCAATCAATAGGCCCGGATGGGATAAAATCTTTGGTTTCGACCGAGTAAACGGGATTTTGGTTAGGAGGCATGAGGGCTTCCCGTGGTGAGCAGAGTGCGCGATGATGTAGTGCATCCCAGGGAGAGTCTGGGCGGTTGAGCTCTTCGAGTACTTCCTCGTCGCATAGGAAACGACGGGAATACAAGGGGTCATGAGGAGTGATCTCAGTGCTAGTGTGACTGCCCCCTGCGGGAGAAACAAGGGGAGTAGTGTGGGCAGAGGGTGAGGGTTCACTCGACATGAACCATATATTGAAGTATTGAGGGGTACCCGTGGTGGTTGGGTGGAGGGTCTCCGTATGAACAGGAGAGTTGGGGGGTTTGCGGGGTAGATCCTCGGCGACGTCATGTAAGAACCATGGAGGTGATGGGAGTGCCTCGGGCTCTGGAAAAATGACACGACGATCCTCGAGTGGTGAAGTAACATCAATTATCGCCTCTGTGGGTTGGTGACGCAGGGCCACTTGACGTTGCCTATAGGCAAGGATCATAGGACATTGGTATGTAAAATGAGCTAGTGAATCGCAGAGAGAGCAAGGGCATCTCAGACGTTCATTAACTGAAGTAGTGACATAGCGAATGTCAGTGATATTTGTTGAAGAGGACGTAGCAGGGAGGGGGTTGTTCTGGAAGTTTTGGCGTACAACCGCTAATGTCTGCCGAAAGCGTGGTAGTGCTGGGCAATGGTGAGTGTAATGGCCATATTCTAAACATATAGCACACGCAAATTTGGTCCTCAACCCTTTACTACTGGAAGGGTTGGTGGTAGGGGTATTTGCAGTAGTGACAGGTGTTGGTGGAGTGGGATTGGGGGGAATCAAATTCCGTAATTCAGGTAGTGATGGGAAATTGTTGGTTTGGTGGCCCTCTTTCTCACATAGTGCGCAAGGTGGTGGGATGCGTGGGGGAAGGGGAGCGATGGGCTCCTTCTTTTTCCTCCTGCCCCCAGCTGTAGCAGGGGGGGTAGGGAGTATGGGGGTAGTGGGGGTGAGGACAGGAATCGTCATGGGGAGGCCTTCCTGTGGGCGAGGGACCATCTCAGGCGGATGTAAATACCACACTGGGATTGCTAACACCATATTGGGTAGTGTGAGCGTTGCGGCTACCTGGAAAGCTTCTATACCGAGTGGTGGGTAAAAGAAGGGAATTTGAGTGAGGGGTCGAGGAACTGTCTCCCAAATGGGACTAGGTCCCTGAGGGGGTGTGGATTCATGGACTGTGGAGGTCGATGAGTGCGCAGGAGGCTCCGCTTGGAGTGGTTCTGCGACTATTGAGACATTTGGAATGATTGAAGCCTCCTGAGGAGGACGAGCATCCTCCGTGTGAGTTTTGTTATATGTGACGATGCATACTTGATTAGGGGGGAGGAGTGGAGGTGCTCCATGGTATGTCCCTAATAAGGATGGATCTTTGAAAATTCTGGGACCCATCTCTACGAGTGGGTATGTGTCGTGGTTGGTGTGGATGAGGGGAAGAATGTTATCGAGATTGGCAGAGGGGTTGGGCTCATAATGTGAGACTTGGTTGATGGTCACAATCTTTCCATTGTGGGGGAACATGATTGTTCGAAAGACGGAAGATGCCACTGCCTTCATAGCATACATGTAGCTACGTCCAAACAAGATATTGTAATCGAGTTGAGCGTCGATAACTTCGATATCAATGAGAATGGTTTTTCCTCCAAGTTCAACGGGGACATTTTGAAAGAGCCCTTCAGGAGATGATGGTCGTCCGTCATAAGCTCGTAATGTGATGGCGGAGGGTATGAGTTCCGGGGAACCAAGTTTCTGCCATACTGTTTTGGACATGATGCATGTAGATGCACCCTCGTCGATGATACATCGATGGACGGTGATGTTCCATATTTTTACTGGTATTTGAATAGTGACCAAGGTGGGAAGACGAGGTTCGCAGCTATCAAGGTCAAAGGTGATGAGTCGAGTATGAGCTGGGTCGACTGCCCCTAAGGCGGAAAGTAGAGATTTTCGTTGTGTAGGACAAGTCTGGAGGACTTCCAAGACTGACATGGTAGCCGAGGATTGTGCTAAGTCGTCTACCAAGCTATAATTATGAGCTGCCCTAGCCTATGGGTTGTGGACATTCCGGCGCAAGGGGATGCGAGGGATGCGTAATGGTGGTTCGGCGGAAGGGCGAGGGATCACCAACGAGGGTCCCGTCGGTGTAGGGTTTGTCTCTGGAGAGATAGGAGTAGACTCCGCTGGATACTGACGATTCCATGTTTGCAGAAGGATTTCTTCCTCACTGGTGAGGAGAATGGTACGCTCTGCGGGATTGTTAGGGGTGTGGTATTGTCCCACCTGAGGTGGGGGATGCTGTGCATCTTGTTGGGTGTTTATCACACCTTGGTGTGGAATAGGATTTTGTAGTACGGCGGGAGGGGGTTGTTGCACATACTGTTGTGGTGCCTGCTGAGGGGCAGTTTGTGCAAGGGTCGGGGGAATACTACTCGAGTCTTTCAACCATTTGAAGTTAGCGATCTGGGGGCAATGGTGAGTGTAATTCCCGAACTCGCCACAAAGGGCACAAGGGTGGATGGTTTTAACATTATTTCGTCCTTGTCATTTGTTGTTATTTCCCCCTTGGGGGTTTTGGTTCCCTTGGTTCTGGTTTCCGCCAGTGGGTTGGTGCTGTGGGGGTTGATTCCCTCCTTGACCAGGATTGTTGTTATTCCTATTCTTTCCTTTCTTCCTGGTATTGTTCGATGGATGAGTTGGGTTGGCTGTATTCAATTGTTCAAAATTCTGGTATTGTCGAGCAACGGAAGGTTGAACAAAATTTACCCCCGCATGTGGATGTGGGGGAGCCATGGGTTGTGGAGGACCAGGAAAGGGGAAGTATGGATTTTGCGGTGGTACCGATCCATAAGGCACGTA
>JZKD02S1679869.1:244765-263868 GCA_000966675.3 Picea glauca | reverse complement strand
CAAGAATGTGTTGGAAAAAATGAAGCTAAGAGGGGTCTCGAAAGGGCCGTTGTCCTCTCCTAAAAGTTTTGAAATTTTGTTAAGGGAGATGAGATTGTTTTCACAGTCTCTTTCTGATTCTCAAGATCGCTTGATTGCACAAGAGAAGAGCATACTCGAGGATTGCTACTCCAACTTCGAGTCCCAAATGTGATTTAGATGTGATTAAAGTTGATGTGTTCCTTAGATTATAAATCAAAGCAAGCCATCCATGTGGCAAAAAGAAAATAAGGGAAAATGATTTTTATCCACCTAAGTGCTTATGTTTGTTTGACTATCCCCTTTATAAGTTGAGGGGTCTAAGTGGTGCAGTATTTAGAGCATGCATAACATCATTCTTGAGAAGGAAAATGACTTTCCCCACATCCAAAAAACCTTACAATGTGAAACTTAGTTCAGATGTGCGGCCTCCAGTGTAGACAGAGGCGCATATGGCACCTGCGCGCTGAAAGTGTTGCGAACTAAAGCGCATGCGCGCAGAGGGAGAACGCTGTGCAGGTGCATGCGCGCAAGATGCGCGTATGTGGAGTGGAATACCCGCGCGCCTGTGACAAGTGACCGAGAAAGAAAATCCGGATGGATTTCTCTCAATTCTCCTATGAATTGACTGGTTAGCAGGTCAGTGAAGGTCGGTTTGTGTCCCTGCAAGTTAATAAAACCAAAAGGAAAGAAAAATAAACCCAAATGAGGGAGGAATTGATACCTACGCCCCAGTGGAGTCGCCAGTCTGTTCACACCCAATTCGTCACCTGGTGAGCAAATCGAGGGTGCTTACATGCCCTGTTGGGTCTTGCAGAGCATGAAAGCTGTGGAAGAAAGGGTTAGAGGAAACAAAACAAACTACAAGCAAGAATTAAATAGAAACAAACTAAAACTGTGAGCATATGGATGAAGAAACAATAAACAGAAAAAAGACACCGATATCACCAATGGTTTTGAGCTGATCAATTGATGAAACCAGAGCACGATGAAGGAAGGGAACTGTGGTTCCTTCTTCCCCCAAAGGAAGGCTCTTGAGGCCCTCACAAACTTGCTTTCCTTACAATGCGAAGAAATGAGACTGATAGTGAAAGAACTATTAGTTCTTCCAAGCATACCATACTTCCTTCTCTATTAGTTCTTCCATTATTTCGTTCACATAATTCTTCATTTCTTCGAGAGTGTGACTCATATTCTCCATAATGCTTTTTTTATTGCCAAGTATGACATTTATGGTTTCCATAGTAATGCATGTGAATTCAACTTGATGACACAGGTTTTGCTTTGATACCAACTGGAAGCTTAATACTTGGTATATATAAAATATATATTTAATATTTAATAAATTTATTATTCGTTGCTTATTCAAATGTACAACAACGTGCATAAATACACGTACATGAGTAGAGTCACGTCCAAAAAGACGTGACTTTACATTAAAAGTAATAATTATTACATTAACGATTTAATTAATAATTAATGACATTGTAATATACACAAGGTATATTACATACTCCATGTTTGCAACCTGAGGGCCTCGAGACATCATCTCCTTAGTTATCCTTGGGAATGGGGGATAACATCTGGCTCCTACTTAGGGAAATGTACTTGTCATAGAGTGCATGAGAACCTCATCATCTCTTGGTAAGACCCATGCCTACACACACTGAAACAAACAAACTATGGCTATTGAGGGTGGCTCACTCACCCTTTGTCCATATGATCAAAATTTCAAAACTTCAACTAATCTTAAAAATAATTTTTTTCATTTTTTCAAAAACTTCTAAACTAGCATGTAATATGATGAAAGTAAATGATGTAAAACAACTATGCAATAATGCAAGCAGAGAAATATGAAAAATGAGATATGAGACACAAATATGAATAAATGCAACTAAACTATCATGAGTAAGCAAATGCAGATGAAAGGGAAAACAAATGACGTACCCACTTACCTAGGGCCTCGACCCTGAAGAGTTCAAGTTCCTTGGATGTAGGGTCGAAGAAGAAACCCATTAAATGGTAATGGCATCCTTCTCCCGTCCATGACAGACAAGTAGTATTTTCCCTTCTCAGACTTCTTCTTGACAATGTAGGGGCCAAGCCATAAAAATTCATTCCTTTGATCATACTTGGGATCACCTTTCTTCTTATCTCACATGAGTGCAAGGATTCCTTCATAAAAATCCACATATGGTAAGTCTTCAATATAAGTTTTTTCAGGTGGTTGCGCCTTGATCGTGTCCTTGATAATCTGTTCTCTTTCAACACCTCTTTTGGCTTCTTCTTTCTTGAGTATCTTGATGGATCCTGGTTCATTTCGTTCCAATCTTGCAAGCTTCTCTTTATAATCATGTATGCTTGGAAGGAATGTATCTATGCAATCTTCCTGTGCAAAGGGAAAATCCTAAGGGTCATATTCAATGATCTGTCATGACACATCAAGCTCACAATTACTGTGATAATCGGGGTGGTTTATATCCATCACATGCTTCTTACTACTTGTCAGCTATATATAATATCAAATGTACCACCCCTCATGGGAATATATGCATGAGTGAGATCCATGCTAAGGAAACCACCAAGAGTATCAACCCAACTTCTTGATAAGAGCATGCCCCAAGCGTCTGGAACATCGATCACCACTACATTCATAATGAGTCTAATATGAGGGAAATCGTGTAAATATACCTCCACATATTCTACAATACCATACACTTTTACCTTCTTTGAATCATGTCGCACACATTCCAATATGGGTGGGTTGTCTTCAAACCAATTTGTTTCATGTCCTTCAAAGACATCACATTTGTCGAGGCCCCAGAGTCCAACATACAATTATTCAATCAGAGACCATTCACACCCAAAGAAAGATAGAAGGGAGGGTTATCTTCCCTTTGTTGTCCATGATACATGGTGTTCACGATCACGAGAGGATATTCTACTTCTTCTAGTACCTTCAATGCCTTTAGAAATTATCTTCTTACAGATGGGATCTTGCACATCTCAACTACATGCACCGACATATTCATCTTCCCAATCATGGCAGGCACATCTATGTTCAACTGAATTTCTTCAATGGCTGGCATGGGTTTTGGGAGCAAGTTGTGCATCGACGGTGGAGGAGGCAAAGGCAATTCTTTTATTGGCTGAGGTGGATCCTTTTTTGCTTGTGGTGGAGGAACTGGAGCTGCTGGTGGAAAAACTATATATTTGTTTCTTTTTGTATATGTCAAAATTTATTTCTTCCTCAACCCATTCTTAGTATTTTCATCTAGTTGATTAAGGGATCTGAGCTACCCTTTCCTGGCACCCCTTTTCCTAACCTCCTCAAGTTTCTCTAGTGCAATATGTACATACTCATCGTCTTGAAGAGAGAATATTGTATTAATGAAGTTCATCTGGTTTTCAGAACCTGAACCTTCCTCGTTTGTTCACCTTGGACAGTCATGTTCTAAATGTGCTTCATTGCAAGGCAAGCACCATGGAAAATCTTATGTGTTGACCATTCCAACTAGATTTATAGTGTCAGGAGCCTTTGCTTCCTGTTGAGGCCTCACCTTCCAACCTATGTTTGGTTTTCTGAAAACTTGAGGTCTCGGTGTAGGTTGGTTTCTCTCTAAGGTTGTCAAACTGTTCAATATATGATTCTGACTTTGGACAAACTAAGTGTTCATGCGATCAAATTTTTGAAACAAGAGAGTGATTTGATCTAGTGCAGTTCTTGTTGTAGTCTTCGTCTTTGCTTCTACCTTGGCACAAGAAAACTGAAAAGGCTCAATATTTGAGCTAATGAGATTTTCTTCAATTTGCGCACTGTATTCTTTGGCCCTAGCCAAAGTATCAGGTGCTTATCCTTGAGGATAAAACCAAATTTCCCTTCAAAATCATTCATGTATAGAACACAAATGGTTAGTGGTGGTGGACATAGATCAACTGGGATATGATCATATAGTTTATCGAATCTAGTATTAAACTCTTTCACCATTTCATTCTCCTTTTTCTTGATTTGATTGAACTATGCTAGTAGCATTCCACTGTCTTTATTTGTTGACCACCTGCTTTTGAGTAACTTACTAAAATCATCGTACGATGCCAAATGATCATCAGGTAGTCCTATGAACCACTTTTGGGCATATTCATTAAGAGACATGGCTAATAGCCTCATTGCAACATCTTCATGTTCCACACCTTGTTTCAACATTGCCACACCTACTGCATATATGTGGTCTTCTGGTGTCACCACATCATTTCTAGTGAATTTTGGACACCATTTATGAATCTTGTTGGGCATAATATTGGGATATCCAACAATGGCAGCCAGGTTCAATGGTTTGAAAAGGTTTATGGACCATGTGTGAACCATTTTTTTAAGGGGAAGGCAACCTTGGAACAAGGTTTTGACAACAGGGGAGTTATGAGGAAGCATTCTTCACTAAACCTTAGAAGTTTTGAATCTTCCTAGGGGAAGGGTTGGTGGGTTATGGGATGGTGGAGTCGCAAGATGAGCTTTATGGAAGGCTCATCAAGAATGGAAAGGGAACTTCCATCAATTGGAGTCATCAAGCAAGATATGAGTAAAGGATTTGGGATCAAATCTTGCCAAAGTGTCATTAGGGCTCGAAAGAGGATTCAAAATCCTCCCTGACAATAATGCCAAAATGTTATTGCACAATCTGTAACTTGGGAAAAGCCCAACCCAATCCATAGAAGTGTGGCAACTACGAGAGTACCTACCCACAGTCACCTTAGATAGACACTCCCCTTGCTTTAGTGATGATGATATCACCACAAGGGGGGAATCCTGGTTACCCTAGGGGGATTGAGATGGAAAGTGACATGATGATGAATGAATCCCATATATTTCAAGCTTGGATGTGGAGGAAGGCTTGAGAAATATTCTTGTGAAATGGTAAATGGATTCCAAGGGTCATGCACTTGCAAAACAACGTTAGCCATGCCCGGAACAAGACAACTTGTGATAAACCAAGCCTTTAAACAATGGGGATCAACAAGAAACCTCGTTGACCCAAAATTGTAGCAGTATTGGAATATATATATATATATCAGAAATGAACAAGAAATGACAACTGCAAATTATCAATCAAAATCATGTACACGATACTTGGAAATAAAGCTAACAATGAGTAGAGAAACTTCCAATGATTAGAGCAAGATTTTGATGATGTTAGAGGGCAGTTGTATCATATTATCAATAGGTATTATAACATCCAAATGGATGGAGCAAAAAATTTCTACAACAACAAATTCTAACCACAGAAACAAGCAAGTAAACCACCCAAGAATTAGCCAATAACTAGTAGAATAATCACCAAGAATTACAAGTAAATTTCAGTGGTAGAATAATGAGTAAATGAAGAGATTTAGATGAGTTTTCTGCAGCCCTAATGGCTGTAGAATTAAATTATAACAGCAATAAGAATTATTTTGTCAATCAAGATGCCCCAAGGGCACAAGAAAGCCTAAAGCATGAAGAGTAATTTCCAACTTAGACAATTGCAAAATAACAACTTTTCACGTATACCAATGCAATTCTTTTATATCTATAGTGCAAGTAGATTAGTGCCTTATCAAATGCATTATGGAGTCTCTTGTGTAAGATCTATATTTTTTACTTCTCTAGGGGTGTAAGCCTTTTTACTTTCTAGAGCAAACAAATCTAGAAAGGTAAATCTAGGAGGGTGTAAGCCTTTTTACTCTTAACAACCTTAACAATAGTTTATTCAATGACAATGGATAGATCTTGGTGGAGGGTGTATGCCCTTACACTCATCCAAGGGATTATACAAGAATAACCATGAAACAAGAAGAAATAGTAACAATATGTAGAAAATTCCTTACCAATTCTAATAGATAACAAGTAAAACCCTTCTTTACCAAGAATATTCAATCACAAGAGCAAGAACAAAGCATCCAAGAGATAATGCCTAGCTTATTACTCCAAGAGACAAGTGGTAGAATCCACAAAGCATAAGAGAGAGAGATATAGGATTTTCCCATGTCGGGAGAAAATTTCAGCCAACAACATGTAATTCTCAAGTGAGTTATGATCCAAAATGACAATGGGGTGACCTCTTTTTGTAGGAGGTCACCTACAACCTGTTTGTCCACAATTCAAAATGTCAACATCAAATTAGGGAGGAATACCTCATCTTTTCACAATTATAACTTTAAAATTCAAATTTGCAAAAATAATATCCCCTTTTAGGGGTGACATCATGGCCTAAAGGGTGATGTACGACAACTGGGAGAGGCGTTTTGGCCTAGGGTGAAAATTGTTGGGCCTCCAACGGGCATATATCTTGCCAATAAGTGTCATGTGCATGCCAAGTCTCTCTCTCTCTCTCTCTCCATTAATCCGAGCCACATCACCATCAAAACACCTTGCACCATCAAACCCTAGCCTTTCAAGTGATGATGTCATGCCCCGAAAGAGAAGAGTATGGCCTCCAAAGGAAAATGTTGGGGTTGATAAGGCTATCAAATCACATCTAATGGATAATCAAATGCCTCCAAAGCCAACGTCCCTCATCTAGGTTGTTCCAAGGAGATGGGGTGCATCATCCAACCTGTGGGCTTCATGCCCCAAATGAAGGTTCGAGTGACCTTATGCCTTCACGATCAAGCTTTCACTTGTCAAGGACCTACAAAGACAAACAAGTACACCCTCCAAGGGTCCACAAGTCACAATATCATGCCAAGCAAGCCATATATAATAAAATAACCACCCAAACACATGCACCAATCCCCCCTTTTCAAAATCAACAAATGCTCAAAGACCTTATACAACTTGCCAAATTTAGATATGGGAAGGGTGTCATAGTGCCCTATTGGGTGAACCAATTCCTCAATAGGGGATCTTCCCAAGGAGAAACCTTTCTAGGTGATGTAGTGAATGTGAGGTGGATGGGGTTAGATTTATTGGTATGGGGTTTCATGACATACAATGGATCATATTGTCTCATTTATGAGCGCCCTTGTTGAGGGCTACCCACATCCTTTTCCTCTTTTTGTTTTTTTAAGGCATATTTTTCCAAGCCCTTTATTAGCCATTTACTTTGCATGTGTCACCGAGTTGAAGACAATAAGGGGAACTAAAAAAGAAATTGATAACCGACATATGCTCTACCTTAGTTCACATGTCTTTCCAAGTTGAAGACAATAAGGGGCACTAAAAAGGAAATGCATAGCCCACAAATGCTCTACCTTGGATAGTTTTATTAATTAATTAATTAATTATTTTATGGGTGCCTTACTTTATTTAGAAGTGTTTCACTTCTCTCGGGATCCCAAGGCGAGTCTTTATTGCATGATGTTTTTGCTAGGGCACCTCCAATCCTAATGGCCCCTTCTTCCCATGAAATGTGGTACATGCCCTTCTTGGGTCAATAAGCCTGAAGACCTAAAATATGGGGAAACATAGGGGAAGAAGTGATGGAAAGTGGCAAGTATGAGAGGGGATGGTACGATGACTCTTTAAGGAAACCCCCTAGTAGAAACCCTTTCCCTGAGGGTGGCCTCTTACTAGGAAACCATGACACTCACCAAGGTGAAATAGGGAAAAAAGTATAATTTCCAAGCAAATTATTTCAAAATCAAGAAAGGATCCTTTGCAACATGTTCAAGTGCTTCAAATATTAAAATGACACTTAACACAATACCAGACTTTTTCCCTCATGAAGAAATACCTTTTTTTATTTGTGGGACAAGATGGGTGTGGTGGATGCTGCTGTCATCGATCATATGGTGATGCGTGGTATGATAGGGGCCCCTACCCGATCATCTGCCTCTCAGTACTCCATGTCTGCAACCTGAAGGCCTCAAGGCATCATATCTTCAGTTATCCCTAGGAATGAGGGATAACAATTAACATCATCTAGAGCTTCATCATGTCTATGTTTTCAGTGAAATTACAATGATATTTCTACTAAATTAATCCCACATTCTCAACTTCTATCAATTGGAATAAACCTTGTTTTTCTAGACCTAGCAACCATGTTTTTGCTATTCATATCAACAATAAAACACCTATTATCATTGAAATTTATGTGTGGGATATGCTTTATTATATGAATAATCAAAATTAGATTTTTCTCCAAACAAGGAACATAATAGACATCTATGTAGAAATGTAATTTGGATCTATGTAGAAATGTAGTTAGGATCTATGCAGACCTATTTTTTAGGTTATTAAAGTATTGGGTTGGAAGTCTATAGTACTAATTGAAAGGATGGGGAATTTCTTGTATTACAAGTTATAATTGTATTAACATTTAAGACACTTTTCTTTTGTAGATATATTCTATATCCTTGGGTCTGGTATTAACTAAATCTAATAATAGATAATGTTGCAATGGCCATTAAAAAATAATAGATACATGTTGCAATTACCTTGGTAATTCTATTTGTTTGTTAAATACGGTATTTACCTACTATATGCCATTATTTTTTCTAGTTATTATTTTCTTATGATTATTCTTCTAATTCCAGTTTGGGCTCCCATGTTTGATTAAAGAACAAATATCTTGCCAGCATTAAGTGTGTGAAGTAGATGTGATAATGTTGATGCCTAAGTTTTTTTTTCAAACTATGGTTGTTATGAACTGTTGTTTAGGTGTCATTCTTCCTTCTTGTATTTGTTGGTAGACATCTTGTAATCAATGTGGGGTTCATTACCAATTCAAATATTCACATTAAGAGCCAAATTTGTGTATACGGTAGTCAAGGAAAGGCTACACATATGTCAAGCAAACAAACAAAATAGTCGATTGAGAAATTGAAGTGTGCCTTGCTTGGGTGCCACCAATCAATAAAAGGCGGTGTTGCTCATTGTTGGAGATGCACGTGGTTCAAGATTGTGTTTATTTTTTATTCTCGACAACTTAGATGTGGGTTTGTTGGTTGAAAGATGGCCCTTTCTCATTAAGAAGAGAATTGGGCCATAATTGCTCTAAAAATTGTATCGTGCTATTTAACTAGAGCATTGTGCCTTCTTTAGATAGAGCAATTTCCCTTTTTCATGGCGTTGTAGCTTCTGAGGTGGAGAGAAATCCATGTTGGGTGCTATTTTCCCTATATTTCCACTGTATTTTTAATAGTTGTGTACTCAAGCCACGTTTCAACTATCAGTTTGATAGATATTCAACTTTGTATGAACATTTTATATAAGCATTCTATTGTGCATTTTTTTTTTTTCATTTTTTTAGTGACAAATTATCTCTAATTTTATTTTCCCTTGTGCAATTTGATTTATTGGGTTGGATTTGAGATTTTGGGTGTGCTTCTACAACAATTACATAAATCATTCTTTTCTCACATTTGAATGCAACATTTTATTCATCTTTCAAGGAGAAGGAGACAATGGCCCAAAATACAAATACTATGTAGTACCAGATTCCTCTTTTAAGAGGGGAAATCTATAAGTACTAGAGTGTGAAGATGATAAATTTACTTATCTCACAAGATCTATGGACGCTTGTTTCCAAATGCTACATGGAGCTAGTTGATCAGGCTACCTACAACTCTCTCTCTATAGATCAAGACACATAGTTGAGGGAGAAGAGAAAAATGATGCCAAAGCTCTATTCATTATTCAAACATGAGTTCATTCAATATGTGGTTCATTCCCTCTCATATGGTTGTAAGTAGCTTGGTTGATGCCAAAAATCCTATCAAGAGTAAAGGGTGTCTCGAGGTCTAGAGAAATTCAACAACATTGACTTACTTTGGATGGATGATATGAAAAATGGAGAGACATCTAAGCAAAATACTGGTTAAACCCCTTGACATGGTCATAATAAAAATAATTTATTGATTATATCAAATTAATAAACTACTTTTAGGGTTTATGCATGTCCACTTTAATTTATTTTACTTTTTAGATAATTTCGAGTCTAAACGATCAAAAAATGAGTTTTATGACTTTATTTTATGTGTTTCCTTAGGCCATGGTGGTGTAAAATGATGTGGAGTGGGTGGAATGAATGGTACCCATACTGTGTGAGGTGTATTTCAATAAACATATGAATTTGGTATAGGTGAAAAAACTTTGGGTTATTAAATATGTCCCCTAATGTATGAGGTTAGGAGCACATCATATAGCCAAAATACATTATAGTTTTCTTTCACCAAGCATTGAGAGGACAAAGGAGGGCGATGAGTGCCCTCAGAAGGAGAACTTCCCCAAAAGGAGAAAAAGGAGGACCACCAGTCAACAACAAAGTCACAAGGTGGTGAGTATGTGTGATCTCAATATGGATGAGGTAGGAATATCCATACTCATGATAATGAATACAATGGTGTGCCCAACATAAAGGGGCCAAGAAAGAGGGAAAAACTGAGGTCTCAATATAGTACAACATGAGGCTAGAAAAAAAGTGCTAGAGTAAGATACAATGATATAAATAGTCCCATATAGATAAGCATGGATTAAAAGGGATAGGTCCAATATTGCTGATTTGGATTGGATCATTTTATTTTTCATCTATCTTGATGCTTTCTAGGTGGAAGAAATTGGAGCAATCGACTTACCAGGCCATTTGAGTGACATGTCCCAGTTTGGAAAATTAGTGTCTGGAACTTTATGGAGCCATTTTGAGGCATTAAACGACATTTATTGGGGTTTTGATGTTCTGAACTTATACACACACCTCTGACGATGTTCTACACTATGAGACCTTTCCAATAGTGCATCAAACGCCTTAATCAAAGCTCGTATGCAAAAGTTATGCCTCCCAGAAGTTGACCTACCTTGTTGACCACCATGGTACAAGTGGATGCTAGGTCAGCCTCCATTACTCACATGTATGGGGCTAGCCACTTGTGGACTTTCAAGAAGATTCTAGAAGGTCCAAACCCAATCACTAATTGAGGGTTGAGGAATTCAAAACCCTAACCCTAGACGACTATTGGGTTATGTTAAATATCAGGCTGCTAGGAGGAGAAAGGGTTCCATTCTTTAGCATTGTATTTGTTCCATAATTGCGTAGAGCACCTAGGAGTGGTATTTTTGAGAACATAATAGAGGAGGAGAGATTATGTAGTATCCATACAGGCCACAATGTCAAAGGAAACTCCACAAAGAGTACCTCTTTCTGTGTACTTGCATTTAAAGAAAAGAGAGCAGAGTGGCCTCACCTTCTAGCTTGGTTTTCTCTTGTATTGGGTTTCCCAAGTTATATCTTGTGTTTATTTATGGATGGTGTGTGAGTATTTATTTATGTTCTCTATTTTTCACATTTCAACTATTTCATACATTTTAAGAAAAAACCAGTAATTAAAGAATATGATATCTAAAGGAAATTAACCTTCATAGTAAATATTTTAGTATTTTATTAGACCTTTTGTGATGAACTGTCTAGTGGAATATACAGGACATTTTACAGATCATATTGGTATCAAAGAGAGTTTTCTTGGGGTATTTTTTAAAAGCTGCAGGGATCCAGGAATCAGAAAGTCATAGAACCCTAGCCATGGTCGATGAGTCTATTCATAAAAACTCTTGAGATCCAACAAATGAGAGATTTGTGAGGTTGGAAGAGAAAGTCACTGAAATATGTTGCAATATGTCCCTCCTCATGGTGACTCTAGCAAGAATCTTGGACCATTCAGAGAATCTGGAGGCTCAAACTCAGAGATTGGATTAGACGATAAATTGGGGGATAACAAAGACCTAGAAAAGGGGTCACAGAAAGAACCTAAGAAACATAAACCAAGTTCTAGTACCATAAACCCATAAAACCTTCACAGTCTTCATTCAAGATGGAAGAAAAAGTGGACATAAATCCATACCAAGGTGATATCAATGCATTAAACCTGAATCATTGGTTGCAACAACTAGAATTTTATTTCAATGTTCACCATATAGATGAAGAACAAAATATATCATTTGTCAAATGGAAGTTAGAGGGCCATGCTTTAACCTGGTGGGAAATCCATACAAAAACACTTAGGTTGGAGGGTGATCCCCTAGTAACTAAGTGGGAGGACTTCAAAACCCTCATCAAGTCCTAATTCTACCTTATCGGGTATGTAGAGGACCAATGGATCCGGTGGCACCACTTCAGGCATAAGCAAGGCTAGAGTGTACAAGAGTACACTACTGAGTTCAGAAATATGGCCATCATGTTGGGTATTTCTCCCAAGAGCCTAGATCTACTCCTCAAGTATCTTGGGGGTCTACATAGCCATATACGAAAGAAAGTGATGTTTTTCAAGCTAAGGATAATGGATGAGGCAAGTGCACATGCACAATATCTGGAAAACATAGGCCACAAGAAAGGGTAGCCAAGTGGTTCCAAACAGAAAGAGCACCAGAAAGATTCCAAGGAGGGGAAGAAGTGGAAAGGGGGAAAGGACAAAAAATACGAAAAACACTATAGATCATGCAAGGATCATAATAACCATTGTAACCATTGCAATATTGATGGGCACATTAAGGAAAAATATTGGAAACTACATCCAGAGTTGAACCCGAAGAACCATAAGAAGGATGTAAAGAAAAAAAATCTTCTAGCCATAGATTCGAGCAATCAATTTGAAAGAAGCTCCGATGTTGATGAGAATATTGTATGTACATTAGTGAAAAAGGAGGTGAATCTAAGTAGCCTTCATCACTGGGAAGAGAAGGAGATGACCAAACTCTTCCACATCAAGATCCAGGTCAAGAAAACCAATATAAATGCCTTATTCGACTCCGGTTCATAGGATAATCTCATAGAAATAGATTTGGTCAACAAGATTGGATTCAAGGTTCACAATTATCTTATCCCATATCCATTTCGATGGGTAAACAATGATGCATAGATCAAGGTAACAAAATAGTGCAAGATTAAATTTGTTGTAAGTGTTGATTTTATTGATGAAGTGGACTTGGATGTAGTACTCCTTGATGTATGTGGAGTAGTGTTTGGAAGCCCCTACATGTATATGAGGGATGAAATATTCATGTGAAGAGCCAACCAATATCGACTAATCAAGGATGGGAATTCCTACATCATCAACGCACATAAAGGAAAGTCAAAGATCTCACTAGTAAGTGACGACCAAGCCAAGAAGTTGATTAGTTCCAATAAGAAATATGTTTTACTTTTCGTAAGAGAAAATTAGTTTGATGATGAGTCGATGAGTCAATAAGAGTAAAGGCATCCCTGGAGGGGTGTACTAAAGTGTAGAAATATCAGTTGGAGGATTTGATACATGCATACAAAGGAGTGTTCCAGGAGCCTAAAGGGATACAACCCAAGAGGTAAGTGGAGCATGAAATACAGTTATTTCCAAACTCCCTATTGTCGAACATTGGGCTATATAAACATTCAATTCTAGAAGCAAATGATGTGAAGAGGTTGTTTCATCAGCTACTGGAGTAGGGTGTGATTCAACCAAGCACCTCACCTTGTGGGTCACCTATCATAATTGTACCAAAAAAGGATGGGAATTAGATAATGTGTGTCAAATACATATCATTGAACAAGATTACCCTCATAAATTGGTACCCTCTACACATGATCGATGATCTGTTAGACCAGTTGCAAGACACAAAATATTTCACTAAGTTGGATCTCAACTTGGGATACCACTAGGTACACGTCAAGGAATAAGAAACCTAGAAGAATACCTTCAAGACAAGGCGAGGTTTGTATAAATGGTTGGTCATGCCATTTTGTTTATGTAATGCACCAACTACATTTATGAGACTGATGAATAATGTATCACTCCCATATCTAGATTTTTTTTTTATAGTCTATTTGGATGATATATCGGTTTATAGTGCTACTTGGGAGGAGCACATCTCACATCTCATGCAAGTGTTAAAGACTTTGAAGAAGCACCAACTACTGGCTATCCTAAAGAAATGTGATTTTTCTCAACAGTCTTTGGTGTATTTTGGGTATGTGATTGGTGGAGGGGAGCTCAAGATAGATCCTGCAAAGATGGATACCATCATGAAATGGTCATTTCCTACAAATGTCATTGAAGTTAGGATCTTTTTTGGGGTGGCACAATACTTTCATAAGTTCATAGCTTCATTTTCAGTGGTAGCTACACCACTCCATACCATAACAACAAGTGGCAAGAGTTTCCAATGGGGGAAGAATTAGTAGAAGGATTTCAATGAGTTGAAAATAAAGATCATTCAAGCACTGGTTCTCACATTACCAAACTTGCAAAATCATTTTGAAGTGGATACATATGCAAGTGGGTATGTCGGAACATTTTGATGCAAGGAGGAAGACCTGTATGCTATCATTATGAAATAATTCATGGGGCAATTCTCTACTACCCTACCTATGGCAAGGAACTCTATGTCGTGGTTCAAGCTGTCAAGAAGTGGAAGCACTATCTGATGGGAAATAAGACCATCATCCACATAGATCACCAACCACTACAATATTTGTTGGCCCAGAGTAAGCTACAACAAACCAAACATTACAAGTGGATGAGGTTTTTACAACAATTTCATCTAGTCATCAAGTATAAGAAGGGAAACATAAATAGGTTGGAAAACATGCTTTCAAGGCCATCCACATCCAAGGTTACAACTTTGGGAACTTTGATGTACATGGATCCTTTTACCCATTATTCATACATAGATGCATACATAAAAGATGACGACTTCAAGGATGAGTTTCAACAACTACAAGGCCAAATTCATATAGAAGAAGATGATGAAGGTTGACTATAATTTCCATAATGGGTTACTCTACAAGCTCAACAAGCTCGCTATCCTTAAAGGTGAACAACTATAGCCTATCAGAGAGGCTCACACCTCCAAGGTTGCAAGACATTTTGGTGTTGGGAAGATAATTGCCAACTTATAGAGGTATGTGTACTGGCCCAGAATGCAAGAAGATTTAGCAGAATATATTAGAGGATGTATACTTTTTTGTACTAGCAAGCCCAGTAAAATGAAGCAAGGTCTATACCATCCCATACCTATACCCATTCGACCATGGGAAATCATTTCCATGGATTTTGTGGGATGTTTATTAACAACCAAGAAGGGACATGACTATATAATTGTGGTAGTTGATAGGTTCAACAAGACGTGCATTCTGTTGAAATGGTGCCAACAACTTACCAAAAATTAGGGGATTCATTCATCCTAAAATAGGATATTGTTGAATTGTATAATAACAAATTAACCCAAAATATGGTGCATCAATTAATGAATCAATTTCATGTAATTGTGGAGGAATGATTATAAATATGTAGCCCTTAGAGGTGAATATTGAGTCAAGGCTGCAAGCCTACTTCTGAGTTGTATTGTAAATCTCCGTGGTTGAATAATAAGAATATTGTTTTCCATTGTCTTGTGGATGTATCCCTGTAAATGGTTTTACCATGTAAATATGTGTCTTCTATGTCATTATTATTATGCCACTATAAGGAGAACACCTTCTAGCTGATGTTTTTAGCGTTACAATATTTGGAAAATTTTTCAAAAAAACCTTTGCTACAATCTCCTCTATTTTTTTTAAGTAAAAAAGGTTGGTTCCTGCTATATTATGTGGAAAAAAGAAATACAGTTGCATTGAGGTTGCCATTTGTGCCGCTGTTTTACTGGAAACCAGCACATCTGGGAGCCCATGTGTTCCTTCTAAAAAAAGGTTGTTTCACCATCTGTCTTGCCCGTAGGAAACTAGGTCAGATGGAAATCCATAGTCTTAATGATGTTTATGGTGTTACACTGAGCCCCTAGAAGCCTGAGCATGGATTTGGGCGATAAGAACTAAAAAAAAACAAAAGCCTAAGCATGGTTGTGAGCACTAAGAGTAAACAAAACTAAAGCCTAACCAAGTTGATTACCTGGTGGCCCTGTCGGCCTTGTCCTCTTGTTCCACTCCTCTGGCCTACATCACGAACGACCGGGCACAAGTTGGGAAATTTTTCTTTGCTGGGGCGTTGGAATATGCATCGAACAACATGTCCAAACATTGGCTCATGAGGAGGACCCAATGGACATGGTCTGCCATCTGTCCCCTCAAATTGAACACAAGATCCAAGTGTTCTAGGTGGAGGAAAGGTGGCGGGGCACACCACTGTTCATGCATGGGCATAGTGGGAGGTGGCACTGGGATTTCGCCTCCCATTCTTGGAATGATCTCCAACCTGTTTTCCATTGCCATGATTGGGGATGCATCCCCTGGTTCTTCATCTCCTGCTCCTTCATCCTCACCGAATGTGTCCACGGGGTGCTCAACAATGGCTATGACCTCCAGAGAGACCATTTCCTCTTTAATTTCTTCCTCTATGTAACATGTGGGGAAGTTGTTGCAATACTCCATGGCTATGCTGCTCCTTATTTGATTCTTGGGGGCACGAAGTGTTTTCTTCCCAAAAATGTCTTGTGGGCAGCCAATTATCCGGTTAAGTGAGTAGGACATGTTTTGGAAGGGTCTGAATATGCTCCTCCGGAGAAATATGCTCCACATATACCATGGGGGGAAGGCCATCCTCCTTTGCTCTTTGACGCAGAATGGTGCGAGCCAACGAGAGAGCTTGCTCCATTTGTTGCCTCCGTTGTCGTTGAGCAGCATGGGTATACCAAGTCGAACCATGATGAGGTTTCACTCTCTCCCTATGCATCTGAGTAAAGGAAAGGATATCAAAAATGCACAATATGGACTGAATAATGCACCAGAGCGCACAGTTGCTGGAAGGATGCAGAGCGAAGATGGACTGAATGTGTTCATGCCACGGCTCATTCAAAATCTTAAGGAGCGATGAGACATTCCTCCCCATTAACTCTATCATCGTAAATGCTTGCAGGGCCAGCCCTTTCCCGCGAGGGAGAGGTCTCTTGTCTAGAGGACTGCAGTTATGGACAACTCCCATCGTTAATGATGAAGGGATGGGGAGCGACCTACCTCATTTAAGGTGAGGCTCTACGCTCTTCCAGGTGGCTGGGATTCACATCATGTCACCCCATCTGGGGCACTGCAACCTCCTCTATTGGTTGTGGAGGTCTTAGCATATGTTCCATATAACTAAAAAAATTTGGGCAGGAAGAGGTTGTAGCAGAGGTTTTTTTTCCAGTGTTGTCAAAATGCACCGATGCGTTATTGACAAACATGCACCGACACATTACTATAATAAAATGCATTGGTACATTAATATAATAAAAATGCCCTGGATCTTAATATAATAAAAAAAATCCTCGGTGCGTTTAAAACTATTGCACGCTAGTTCCGCCTTTTTCGTCATATGCGGAGCACCAATGCTCTTATAATTTCTATGCATCGGTTTTGCTTTGTTTTTGTATGAAGCATCAGTGCATTTTAGGATTTGTCCACCCCTGTGCGTTTAAGTTATAGTTAGTCCTGGTGCGATCAAGTTATCTTGAGACCCGATGTGTTTAATATAGCATGTGCCCTGGTGCTTGGGTAGTTAGTACATACCCACATATGTTTTACCATGCACACCGAAGGGTAGTGAAATTTTGAATTTTCGAGGTGAGATGTCGACACCATTATTTTTAGTATGCATTAGTTTGTATATTATAGTAAAGGTACCAGTGCATAAATAATATTATTTAGAATCCCGGTGCATATAATAAACGTAACACACCGATACATAAATTAATTTTAGTGCCCCGATGTATATTTCAAATATGAGCACCGTACAATTTTGAAACAATAAATATTATTGTACGTTATATTGTTTACAAGAGAGTGTGTTTTCTCAATAGTATGTACCAATGCGTTATTATAATTAATATGCATCGGTGCATACGGTGCGTATGACACCTCAAAATGCACTAATGTATATATGATGGCACATACTATTTAGTGAGTTCAAAAGAATACAATGCATTGATATGTATATATTTTAATACATTGTTTTTTACAAATTTTCAATTAATCATTTCAAAATCAAATATTTTTTATAATAATATTGTTTTATATTTTTGTTATTGCATTTTGATATAATGATCGCATTAATGTGTTATCCAACAAATTAAACCTTTGTTATTTGTAACAATGTAAATCATCCACATATTAATTATTCATGAATACAACACTTTACAACATTCGAGAATGCATTGAAATAATGAACTCATTTTATTATATATGAATAATAGACTCATTGTCATACAAAAATGGACAACGTAAAGGTCCAATACAATAATCGAATTGCAACCAATTTGTAATTGTTACACTTATTGGCAACATGTCTTCATGCAATTGGGACAATATGTCGAGTACATTAAACAAAATCCCTGATTTTCAGAGACAAATATTCCAAAACATACAACTTGCAGCAACATTCAATCATATTGATCATCATTCATTAATTGAACTATAGACATTGCTCGAGCCGCATGCATGTGCCACTTCTTCATCATTTGTGGGTGATATTGTACTTTGGTTTTTTAACATAATGTTTTCTTGATCGACTTATTTTTTAATGTTCCGCCCCTTTATCTTCCCTCTAAAAACATTGAAATAAATTGTAATATATATATATATATATATATATATATATATATATACATGATTGCGTAAATAAAAAAACATACCTTAGCACCAAGTCTTTCATAAACAATACAGATTCTTTTGAAACCATGCTTCATGAATTCTCTCAAAATCTCCTCTGTTGGTTGCATTCCATACTTTGTTTCCTGCATGTTTAATATGACATGACAAGGCACATTCGATATAATCAATATAATTTTTTCTTGTTTTTTCATTAATTATAAAATAAGGGAAGTTAAACAACGTAGCTACTTACAAATTCTTCAATTAAACTTACATTCTTCAACATATACTCACAACCCATACTTAACCCAATGTTTATCAATTCATGGGTTGGATCCTCTTTGTATGTTAGTACCTAGTAGAAGACATCCAAGGACAAGTGTTAATTAATTATTTAAATATAAATATCACAACAAACATGAAATCTTAGAAAAGGACGAAAATGTAAATACTCACAAGTTTGCAATCAACCATTTTATTCATCGTCGTCCTACACACACACACATGATTGCGTGAATAAAAAAACATACCTTAGCACCAAGTCTTCCATAAAAAATACACATTCTTTTGGTAATACACACACAC
>JZKD02S1679869.1:229118-242221 GCA_000966675.3 Picea glauca | reverse complement strand
TGAACATTTAAGTGGGGTAAAAGGAGGTTGCCCCCTCGAAGAGGCTTATTATCTGAAATTATCTCTTTTTCAAGGTGTTGAGTACTTTTTCTGAGGATTTTCTATGCTATATTGACATTTGGTTCTTAACAGATCACAACAAACATGAAATCTTAAGAAAGGCCGAAAATGTAAATACTCACAAGTTTGCAATCAACCATTTTATTCATCATCGTCCTATCTTATGTGTTGAATGAATTATATTTATTTTTCTTTTATGCAACAAAACCATTGAAAATTAGTATTTCACGCAATACCTAAATTTGATGTACATAAAAGAATAAATAAATGATTACATACTCTGATGCACATTGTAGTTGGGATGGCTCCTCTTGTGACACAATTATGTTCATTTCTTTTAAAATCTTCTTCTACACTTTTTTGGACATCCCTACCGACATGTTTTGGTTTTCCCCTTATTTGTCCCTTGGAATTTTCAAAATCTATTTGAAAAAAAAAGATATAAAAATCACTTAATTTTTTTAAATAAGATCTTGGTGCGTATATTAACATCATCTGCATCTGGGTGCCAACAATATTTATACGCACTAGCGCGTTAACCATACATAAACGCACCAATACAATATAACAACGTCGATGCAAAATTGAAAACATTTTATAAATTTTTGTATTCAACCGATGCTTTATGAATTAAGAAAAACACGACTTCCTAAGTACTGTTTATTACGCATCGTTGAGCAGTGAACACATTTAAGAAATGACGATTTCCATATAAAAACAATATTTTTTCCATTTTAAACTCAACGATGTACTTTGTAAACAATGCACCCCAGTGCATATTTAGGTAAAATGCGCATCACCAACCGCGAAAATGATTTTTAATAATATTTCTAATGGAAATAAAGAAGTGTTGTTTACAAACAAATACACGTCGGTGTGCTTACTATGTACAGAGTGCACCAGTCACCACCAAGTCATTTAAAAAAAAATGAAAACGATGGGACGATTTGGGATTCAATGCAATGGATAGGAAACATCCATACATAAATAAATTGTGCTTAAAAATAATTCTTCTTGTGAATAGAAGGAGAAAACAAAAAAACAATGAGGAAATTAGGACTTCCAATACTGAAGGTAACTATGAAACCTTTTTTGTTTGTTTGGGAATGCACTAAAAATTGTTTGAATCAAATAGGAGAATGATCAAGATGATTAATAGAACGAAATCGTATACCTGAAATTTCTCATCTACAGATTTCTATGTGATTTACAATAATCCCCCTTGAATTTGGCTCTTAAAAAACTATCCACCCACTCTGAAGCATTTGTTGATAAATTTTTGTTTCACAAATATCCTTTCTAAATTTTGGCAAACAAATACAAGAATGAATAGGGTTTTCCTTTTTAAACACAAAAACTAAAATTCCAGCTCATTTTTTTGTTGTATATTTTGGCACATTGATGATAAATGCACGCACCATTTTTTTCTTCGAAAATTACATGTTTAGTGCGCTATACTGTCTGTAGTGCACCAATGCAGTGTGTACGTATAAGGCATCGATATATTTTCATAATAAATTTCAAAGTATTAATAGTAAGTGCGCACAATTTTTTTAACTTGCTTCAGTCGGTGTGCTATACAGTTAGAAACACACCTATACAATGTGTAATTAATAATGTACCGAGGCAATGTGTAAGTAATAACACACCATAAGACAATTAAATTTGCACAATGTAAATGCAAACAACCGTATTTAAATTTTGTAGAAGTTTTGCTTTGTGGAAGAAATAATGAAGGTCAATATTCATTGCTTCTCTCAATTACACGCACCAATGCATTTGGGTTATCCACACACATTGGTGCATATTTATATGATGAGGTGCACTGGTGGGGGAGAGAGAGGGAAGGGGATACAATGATTGAGAGAGAGATAGGGGTAGATGAAGGAGAGAGAGAGGGGGGGAGGGATAAGGAGAGAAGGGGAGGGAGGGGGAGAGCCAACAAGAACAAGAGAGAGGTAGAGAGTGAGATGGAGAGAGATAGATGAGGGGTAGAGAGAGAAAGGGAGGTAGAGAAAGGTAGAGAGAGAGAGGGGGGTATGAGCATAAAATTCACATTTTCTATGTTCGAGGAGGATATTTTTAGGGATAGAGTAACTATTTCAGATTTTGTAAAGTCAGATTGAGATTTCTTGTATAGCTAGGCGGAAAAAAACAATGATATTGTAGAAAAATGCAATAATTTTTTAAGTGTGTTGTCAGGTTATAAAAGTTATTCGAATTTATTTTTGAAGTAAGATTGTTCTATACTACCTAAGATGACAATTTTGGCTCAAATGCAAGAAAACAAGAATTATAATATCAAATGGTCAATTCTTCAGATTCCAACTCATTCTGTATATTTGGAACTCCAAGTTCTCTCACGCCGATTGTAGTACGTATAGATTTGATTGATAATTCATTTATCTCATTGAATTTATGTTATGTATGTAGGTGCAGTTTAATAATTGTTCATTGAATTTTGCAGGATCAAGATTCATGATTGAGTTTATATGCTCAAGATATTCTCGTGGTCCCAAAATTCTGCAAGCTCTTATCAAGAGAAAGATACCGCAAGCAGATGTTTGATGAAAATGGACAACTTATTTACCCTACCAATCCTAACATGTCATCCGTTACACACCTAAATGTCACACCAAAAAATGCCGCACTTAAGTGTCAGAAGTGTCATATGCCCCTTACTAAGTGTCGCATGCACTTTATCAAGTGTCATATGCACCTTACTAAGTGTCTCATGCACTTCATTAAGTGTCACAATTTTGACACCATGGAACAACATTTTTCATAATCCCTAGTCATTGTGGAGGAGAAAAACGCATCATGAGAAGGTTGAAATAATGCGTTTTACTTTGATATTTTGACCATTTTTAAAGGTCAATGCTCCCCTACCCATGTATAGGGAGTGTTGTCAACGCTCTGTGCTCAGTGTTGGGAGAGTGTTGAAGTGGTTAGAGGGAGTTATGACTATCCCACCTTATTCTAAGGGTTAGTTATGAGAAGACAATGTCAAGGATTCAAGTCATATCTCATGGCTCCATCTTAGGTAAACTCAATATCCATGAGATAAGCTAAATCCCAACTTATAGAGCTAAATCCTCAACCATTTCCCAAAATAATCCATGATGGTTAAGCCTCCAACTCCTATAGAATGAGTGAATTCCAAGGTGAAAAGGGGGAAGAATCCATGAGAGCATCATAATTCTGATCTTGAGACATTCAAGAGAGGGTTGGATAGGAGATCTTGGAAGAGTTGCTACAATGTCAACATTGGACTGTAAGCACTTTACTATGAATTTCCATTAATATATAACTTGGCCTATTCCCTTCATGTTTTGTGTTATTGACTCATGCATGTCTATTGTTGTGAGATTCATCATAGATATATCTATTTTCACTTGACAATTTAGTGTCGAGGAAGGTGGTTTCTCTTTGTTCTTTGCATGTTTTTTCTTGCACCTAGGAGCTTGGTCAACAAGGTCAAAAGGCTGGAGCAACGAGAACAACTGTCGTAAGAAGGTAAGTCACCCATCTCTTTCTTCTCATTTAATTGTCTAAATAGGTTTAAAGATAAGTTAGTGTCCATTTATTTTCCTTCTCTCTTGGATCAAAGAAGGAGTCTTGATCCAAGGGGGGTTTCACCTGTCCGTAGGGGGAACTTAACCACAACACCATATTCTAGCAACCAGCCTGGGTCAACAATATTACACCATGAATTGGATCTCTTTTATGTTGACAACCTTGTAGGGCGTAAGAGAAAGATGATTGAGTAATTGTATTTTTGGATTTTCAATGGAACTAATGTAAATATATTGCTTAATTCAACATTTGTTTTATAAAGGAGTCGATTTCATGTTTATTATTTGGAAAAAATTATCTATGCTTCTAATAAATGTTTGTTATAATGTTTGAACATAATAAAAACATCGTGTTACTAATATTATCGATGTAATGTTCAATAGTTTTACAATCAGGATTCTGATGACGAGCAACATGTCCACCATCTACCCTTGCACCCCACTTCAATGTCAAGTAATTAGCTTACTGCTAAATGAAATTTTTTTGGAGAGGAAGCATATTGATAATGGTTAAAACAACCACCTATTCAATTCCCACTATGTCCCGAGTCACCAATTCAAAACTTCTATAGTAACACTAGTTATTCACATGTTGGGGATGAAGGCAATGATATATAAGTTGGTATAAATGATTTCTTGTGGGATACCCAGGCCATGGAGGGAATGTTATTAGATGCATTTCAACAAAATGGACTAGGGGATGATGCTGATGTTGTAGATACCTTCTGCAAAAGCCTGGAATTTGCTTCCACCACCCCTCTAGTTGGTCCAGTATAGGGGTCTACAATGTCTACCCAGCCAGGGACAAAAATGTTACTGTATAACTTGAAATAAATGTATGGTATCTTAGACACGTGTTTCTCGACACTTTTGAGGTAACTAACCATTAAGTACCCTAAATTTTTAAGGAATCTTATCAGATAATGAAGGAAGAAAAGGGTTGATTTTATTCATGCTTAATGACAGTGTACATTTTTGTTTCCCAATAATTGCAATTTACTCAAAGATATGGTACTTATCAGTGATAATATCTTGCTCGATAGTTGCGTAGAGGAAAAGAAAATGATGAAAATGTTGGGTGTTGAGTACATATCATACCATGCATGTCTGAATGATTGTATTTTATACAAAAAAAAAAAATGCGGACAAAGAGATATGTCCAGAATGTGGGCATGATAGGTACCATAAATAAAAAAAAAACAAGGGTAAGGCACATGGTCCTCCTCATAAGATATTGAAGCACATGCCTATAATTCCAAGGATTCAAAGGCTCTTTCATTGGAAACAATTAGCCATGTTGCAGAGGTGGTATGCCTCACATAGAAGCGGATCATGAGTTATAGGAATCCCAACATATTTAATATCCATGAAGCATATAGAGGATATATGGCCCGATAAATGCAAGGATGAAGTATGAAGCCTCCGATTGAGTATAACTATGGATGGAGTTAACTTGTATTCCTTCCAAAACACAAACTATTCTATTTGGCCATTGGTAGTGATCAACAAGAATATCCCCCCATGGTTGTCCATGAAGAATGAACATCTTATGTTAGCTCTTATAGTCCCGGGTAGAAGACAAGTGAAGATAATGGATGTATACCTCCAACCACTAATCAATGAATTTAAGCAATTATGGGAAGGGATACATGTATATGATGTATCAAGACCCATCCCAATGGAGAGACATTTTATTTTGTATGGAATATGTGCGTACACCACGCACAATTTTCCAGGACCAAGAGTTTTCTCTGGTAATCATGGTCATCGATTTGTTTATATCTATAATTTTATTCGACATACTTCATTTGGTACAACTATATTTTTTACACTAACATGTTATGTATATGATAACATCACAAGTCTTGTAACAAAAGGTTATCATGGATGCAAATGTTGTGGACCTTTTATAAAGGCTAGGTGGTTCAACCATCTACAAAATCCGGTTTACGACTGTTCGAGGGTATTCTTCCAAGAAGATTACCCTTATAGAAGAGTTGCATCTTATTTCAATGGTAAACCAAAGAGAACCTAGAGACCTAAAATAATGACACCGATAGATTGGAATAGGGAATATGACATAGAGAAGGATAAGGAAATGGAATAATTGTTTGATTCAGATGGGGAACCTATGCTCGATGATATTGGATTTTTTTACACCTATGTTGAGAAAATGCCCATTGGAATGAAAAGAAAATATGTATTTTATGAGATTCATATTGGGAGCATATTAATATTGACCACTTACTAGATCCCATGCATATATTAAAAAATGTTTCATCTTCTTTATGAAGGCACATATCATGGAATAAAAGTGGCACATTGGCTGTCAAGAGAGATCTTATTGCTTCGAATACTAAAAAGATACATTGGCCAAGAAACAAAACTAGAGGAGAGGCTGGTATCTCTTGGTCTTTTAAAGAAGGTGATGTCCCATGGACTCTGAAGAAATATCACCTTTCTACAACAAAGCATGTTATATTGGATGTGAAGACATATTCTTTATATCGGTCGACTCTACGACGTTGCTTCACTGTAGATGAGAATTTGTCAGGGTTGAAATTGTTGGAGTTACTTCACACACATCTAGGATTTCTTTTTCCTTGTTTATTAGTCATAATTAGTCATTATCAAGTCTCTTATATTTCAGGGGAGAATATTCCACCTAAAGAATATTCTCTTTCAGTTGACACTTCAGTTTGACTAGTTGAGTTGAGTTTAGATGTTGCATTGGTTTTGTCACCATGAAACATTGGGATCATAACCATGATAATTAAACCTTTCCTTGGTATCATCACCAGACTAACACATTAGCCTTGATTCCTTTATTTAACTCCTCACTACTCTCTTTTCAGTTAGTTAACTGAAGACTAGTTGACTAGTTAACTCAACTAGGTGGCAGTGCACTCCCGTAACTGCCTCAGAGACTAGACTAGGTGGCAGTTCACTCCCATAACTACTGGTGTGTGTCCAAATAAATCTAGACCACCACTATGGTGCATTTTTTCTCCTCTAGTGCGCAGTCATTGAGCTATACAAATTATATCATGTGTAAATTATTCATTATTCACAACGGTTAATGAGAATTCTTTCATTCTTTCTCTCCTCCTTCTTCTTTCTCCAATTCTCTATGAAAATGTATGTATTATTATTTAGATAGATCTATTCTGTACAGGTTCAACACATTTACATGGTATCAGATCCAATGGACTGCTAAGCAAAAGCTACACCAAAATTTTTTGCAGGTACAAAAGATTGAAGACAACGGAAAGATGGAATTCCAAAAAGAATTCATTCTTACACCTTACAACTATTTTACATGGAAGGAGAAAATGGCCATACATCTTCGAACCATATGGTTTTATAGGTTAAACTTGAATATAGATACAAAACTGACATCATCCATAGAAAAATCCAAGTACTTAAATTGCATGGATGAGGCACTCAGAACAATTTGCAGTCTTATTTCTCCCGATCTCCTTTTTCACATATCTTCCTAGAAGACTCCCAATGAAGCTTGGACCACCTTGGAAGGGATATTTGGAAAATAGGATGAGATGAGGGGACACATGCTGGAGGTGGATCTTCTCACATTGGATCCAAAAAGCTTCGATAATATCCAAGATTTCTTTACAAAATTCAAGGATTTACTGTCGCAACTCAAAGCTTGCGAGGTTGATAAATCGAAGGAGGAGAAAAAAATGGTTCTCACCATTCTCTCCAAGCTTGGTATTGAATTATCTGTATTTGTATCCACATTCCATGCTATCATATTCACCTCTGGAGCCACCTGGAATATGCCTTCTCTTGATGACTTTATCAAATCCCTGACACAAGAGCAAACCAAGCTCATCAACATGGGCATAATCAAAGGCCCAAGGGCTCATGCACTCACTGTGCATGATGGAAGCCACAAATATAAAAAATCTAAAGATAAATATAAACATAAATCTCATGCACATCTGAAGAAGGAAGGGTACACAAAACCCTTCACCGATGCCTTCGGATCCAAAGTGGAAAAGGGAAGAAATAGAGAGAAATGCACGTACTGTCACAAAGGATTCCATTCAGAATCCACATGCATGCAAAAAAATTAGATCTGATGTCTCAAATACTTAAGAAAAACAACCTTGGAGATCACATCCCCAAGGGTGCCAAGAAGAAGAAGCCAGAAGATACGAATTCCAAGAAAGACAATTCTAGCCATGCCTTGATTTCCATCAACTCCTCTCTCGATGCTTGGATTGTAGATTCAGGAAAACCACATCACATGGCTGCCTCAAAATAAGTATATTCTTCTTTGTATGCATGCAAAGGTCCTCCCATTTGGATGGGGGACAATTCTTTTGTCGAAGTCACCAGTAAAGGAAGGATTGAACTCACCAATAGAAGCTTCAAGAATGTGCTGTACGTTCCCAAACTTTTTGTCAACCTTCTCTCCGTGTATCAGATGACGAATTCTGGCACTAGAAATAAATTCATATTCACACCAAATTCCGTGGACATCTATAACATGCAAACCAACTCCAGGGTTGCTACCAATGAGGTAAATCATCTGTCTAGATTGTATACATTTTCTGAATTCATTGAACCTGATTCTGCTTTACTGCTTACTCATATTGATGAAAGTAGTAGGATATGGAATGAAAGGTTTGGACATTTGAATTTAAGATACATGCAACAACTTAGCAAGTACATATTGGTTGATGGTCTACCAAACATCCATTTCTCCAAGGGAGTCTGTGAGGGATGTGTTCTTGGGAAACACCCTCAAGAGAAATTCGACAAGGGAAAGTCTTAGAGAGCCTCCACACCTTTAGATCTGATCCACAGTGACCTCATGGGTCCTTTTCTGCATCCATTAATCAACAAAACGAGGTTTGTTCTCATTTTTGTTGACGATTTCTCACGTTTTACGTGGATCTACTTTCTTAGGAAAAAATCCGAAGTCTTTCAATACCTCAAATATTTCAAAGCCTTGGTTGAGACACAGTCTAGAAAGAAGATCAAAGTCCTTTGAAATGATAACGAGGGAGAGTATGTAAATCATGAGATCCATAATATTTTCCATGAGGCTGGGATTCAGTTGAAACATACAGTTCCCTATACTCCGCAACAAAATGGAGTTGCTGAGTGGAAAAACAGATCTCTAAAGGAGATGGCATCTTGCATGCTGCATGCAAAGTCACTACCACAAAGACTATGGACTGAAGCACTTAATTGTGAAACATACATACAAAACAAATCTCTCCATAAATCTTTCAAGTACAAGACCCCCTATGAGGCTTGGAGCGGCCTCAAACTGAAAGTGACCCACTTTCACATTTTTGGTTCACGTGCATGGGCCCAGATTCCCTCTGAAAAGAGGAAGGCACTTGATCCACAAAGCACTGAGTGAATTTTTGTTGGATATCCCGACGGTGTGAAGGGATATCGGCTTATTGATCTTTCCTCGTATCGGCTCATCATTGAGCGTAGTGTCCAATTCGAGGAAAGTGTCTCACATGTACCTCAACAGCCGCATGCAGACACCTTCACTCTTCCACCTGTCCGAGATGATGAGCATGCACATGCTGACTCTTCTTCAAATGAGAGTTCTAATTCAGAGGACTCATATGATTCAGATTCAGAGTCAATACAGTTGGATGTAGATTCAGAGCATCCATATGCAGTTGCAGAGCCAGAGTAGAGGCCCAAGTGGGCATAGTAGTCTTTAGGATGCAGGGGATCTCATTGGTGATCCAACCAATACTAGGAGGAATCAATCTGATTTCAAGGAGCCTCCTGTTTCACTCACTGCCACTGAACCATTCCCTTCCAGGCATATTTTCTTGGTCCAGTCTTTAGATCCAGAGTCTTATGGCGAGGCTGTTGAAAATCCCTTTTGGGAATCCACCATGCAGGAGGAGTACAACTTCCTCCTCGATAACCAGACTTGGGATCTGGTTCCCCTTCCTTCTAGGAGGAAAATTTTCAGATGCAGATGGGTCTACAGGACCAAGAGTGCAATAGATGGACATATCAACAAATACACATCCAGGCTTGTCGCCAAAGGCTTTCAGCAGGTTCATGGTATTGACTTGGATGAGAGCTTAGCTCCAGTAGCAAATATGGATTCCATACGGCTTGCACTTGCCATTGCGGCAACCAAGGGATGGGAAGTCCATTAGATGGAAGTAAAGAATGCATTTCTTCATGGTGATCTCTCTAAGGATATCTACATGGAGCATCTCCAGGGATTTATGCAGGACCCATCTTTGTTCTGTCGAATGAAGAAGTCACTTTATGGCTTCAAGCAGGCTCCGAGGGCATGGTATGCCAAGATGGATTCCTACCAGTTGTCGCAGAACTTTGTACATTGTAAATCAGACCCAAATGTCTACATGCTTAGGATGACTGATTCACTTCTAGTTTCCATTTTGTATGTTGATGATTTGTTGATCACTGGGTGCTCGACTTCAGAAATTGCTGCAGTCAAGAGGATTCTACATGAAAGGTTTTTGATGACGGATATGGGTCTGCCACACTTCTTCCTTGGACTCGAGATCAGTCAGGAGGCATCAGGCATCAAACTGTCTCAGGCCAAGTATGCACGAGATCTCCTTGAGAGATTTCACATGAAAGACTGTAAGTCTGCTCCGACTCCTTTCCTATCAGGAGTCAAACTTGAGGATGGCAGGGAGACTCGATTGGTTGACATCACACTATACATACAACTAGTGGGGAGCTTGTTATATCTCACACACTCCAGACCAAACCTTTCATATGTAGTTGGTGCAGTTTCTAGTTTCATGCAGGAGCTGGATGAGCTACATTGGAAAGCTGCAAAGCGTATCCTTCAATACGTTCAGGGCACCATCACTTTTAGGATTCATTATGAAAAATACTCTGCATTAGATCTCATTGGGTTTACTGATTTCAACTTGGCTGGTGATAGCACTGATCGCAAGTCCACATCTGGTTATTCACTCAGTCTTGGTTCTGGGACTATCTGTTGGTCGAGCAAGAAGCAAGTTGCCGTTGCTTAATCTTTAGCCAAGGCAGAGTACAGAGGTGTAGTTAACATAACCATTCCGGCTATGTGGCTACAAAATTTTCTCATTGAGTTGGGCATTCAGTTTCATCGGCTGATCATCATTTGGTGTGACAACCAGAGCACTCTGAAGTTCTGCAGAGATCTAGTTCAAAGGCAGTGGACGAAGCACATCAAGATCCACATGCACTACATCCAGAACTTAGTACATGAGGGGATCATCAGCTTACAATTCCATCCTTCAGCATAATAGACGACAAACATCTTCACCAAGACCTTCACTGAGCATAAGTTTCATTATCTTTGAAGTCATCTTGGAGTGAAGGACACCGTTGCTTAGAAACTGTAGTTCTTATTTTTACATACATTGTACCTTGAGGGGGGGTTTTTCCCATGAGGTTTTCCCTCTTTCCTCACTTTATTTTCATTGTATCTTTTGTATTTGGGTACCTAACATGGCCTCATTGCCGGGACCCATTCTTTATTTTCACCATAGTGATGTTCAAGGGGGGTGTTGGAGTTACTTCACACACACCTAGGATTTATTTTTCCTAAGGTTTTCCCTTGTTTATTAGTCATAATTAGTCATTATCCAGTCTCCTATATTTTAGGGGAGAATATTCCACCTAGAGAATATTCTCTTTCAGTTGACACTTCAGTTTGACTAGTTGAGTTGAGTTTAGATGTTGCATTGGTTTTGTCACCATGCAACATTGGGATCATCACCATGCTAATTCGACCTTGACTTGGTATCATCACCAGACTGGCGCATTAGCCTTGATTCCCTGAGTTAACTCCTCACTACTCTCTGTTCAATCAGTTAACTTAAGACTGGTTGACTAGTTAACTCAACTAGGTGGCAGTTCACTCCCGTAACTGCCTGAGAGACTAGATTAGGTGGAAGTTCACTCCTGTAAATGATGGTGTGTGTCTAGATCACTCTAGACCACCACTATGGTGCATTTTTTCTCCTCCAGTGTGCACTCATTGAGCTATACAGAGCATATCATGTGTAAATTATTTATTATTCACAACGGTTACTGAGAATTCTTTCATTCTTTATCTCCTTCTTCTTCTTTCTCCAATTCTCTCTGCAAATGTGTGTATTATTATTTAGCTTGATCTATTCTATGCAGGTTGAACACATTTACATAAATCACATGACCATATGAACCTTCTAAGGGTATGTTTGTTGAATACATGATTCTTCTTTTATACTGACATCGGTAAAAATATGCTATGCACTCATAATTTTATGGAAATTAATTATGTGTGTTTCTATTTTGTAGTGTCATTATCCTTGCTCGTGCATGGTTGTGTGAACCATGACTTCCCCCAGGACCTACGACATGCCATATCAAAGTTATCTGCATTTGTACGTTGGATCACATCAAGGGAGATTCATATGGCTAACATTGCATAGTGGCGTTGAGAGATAGCTAAGATTGTTTGTATGTTTGAGAAGGAATTGCCCATGAATTTTATGGACTTGCAAGTCCATCTTATAATTCACCTACCTGATGAGGTTGAATTATCTAGGGTTCTCTCATGTCATTAAATGTTCTTCTTAGAGAGGTACATGAAAAAATTGAAGGGTTTTTTCGACAAAGGAAAAAACCAGAGGGATCTATGGTAGAGTGGTACATAGTATACGAGTCATTCTATTATGCCAGTGAGTACATCAAGAAAATTGATGACACAAAAGAGGAAATTGTTTGGGATGACCAACAAGATGAGGACAAAAGGGAAGAGGAACTACTCCAAACAAACGAAAAAAAGGCGCTTGATAAAGAGTACACCAATTATATTTTGTCAATTTAGTATAGAGAAATTGTTTACATTGAAGTTGATAATATATATCTCATCCCATGCTATTTGTTTTGAATTCTTTTATACGTCAACGAATTTAGAAATTTTAATTCCATGAATAAATTCGTTCTTTAAGTTGATAATATATATTTGATCTCATGCTATTCGTGTAGAATTTTTGTATACATCAATGAATTTAGAAATGGATGCCATCAATAAATTCGTTCTTTATAATGCTGATGCAACATGACCATGGGTCATGTTGTATGAAGAGAAAATAAGGAAATGAGACAGTGATAGGAAAGCATTTAGACAATTGAATGATAGAAGCATGCCTTATCCTGATCATTTAAAAGAAAATATGCCAAAAATATGTCCTAACAGTTGGGTGGCTGACCATATACAAGAGAAATATGCGATGTCTAGTCGTAACCCATGTGGAGAAGATCTGGATGCACTAAACATAGGGATCAGGTGCAACAAATCTGTAATAACCCCTCTGAGTACCACATTCTATTTATAATATTGCACATTTGAATTGTAACAGATATTATGTTTTTATTAATGTTTCAATTATTAGACATATGACACCATCCTTTGTTCACATTTTTACAGGTGCATTTGTT
>JZKD02S1679869.1:183387-217965 GCA_000966675.3 Picea glauca | reverse complement strand
TATATATATATATATATATATATATATATATATATATATACCAATGGTAGTGCTCACTATGATTTTAACACAGTATGCACTGCTTCAAGGTGAGCCAAAGCGTTCAGGCGCACCATGTGAAATTGGAAAAAATGGCAAATTTCAATCTAAATTCAATTTTTCATTGGAAGAAAATGAAAATAGAAAGGTAATAAATAATTTACCTGACCTCTTATGTCCCAAGGAGGCATGGTTTCACTGTTGAGAGGAAATGAAAATTCACGATAATTTCCAAAATTTGGAAATGTGTGGAATCTACCAATGGAACTATCCAAGTCAGTGTAAAGCACCAGAAACAGGGCGTCTTAGGAAGGAAGGTGAGTATCAGTGCTTTATTTAGAGATTGGAAGCACAAGTTGCATTGTAACAATTAAATTTGGTTTGGTATTTTTTTTTTTAAATTTACCCTACGATAATGCGCTTGACGACAATTAGGCACACTGGCGCATAATGTTCAATGACATCGGTGCAATTTATTTGGTGTGTGTATTTTTATTATTAAGTATAGTGGTGTTTTTTAACATTGACGCGTCAATGCATTATTGTTAATGTACACATCAATGGATATATACCTTAAAGGCACACCGAAAAAAAACCTCCGCCCGCCTGCCTTCGCTAACAACTTTCGCTATAAATAGTGACGGTGCGTTTGAACATTTAAGCACTGATGCGGTATGTTTTAGGAGCACATTGGAGCATATGTACCTTAAAGGTGCACCAAAAAAAAAAAACCTCCACAAAAAACTCCAGTCGCCCACCTCTGCTATAGATAGCTAAGGGATAATTTTTTTGGGGAGGTTCCATAAAAACCTCCGCAGGAAGGTGTTCTCCTTGTAGTGCGTGTCTCTTGTTTTCTGTTGAAAATATGCTTCTTTGTGGATTTACATACCAACACATTTTCATGCCTAGTAAATAGACCATCAAAGGAAAAGAAGCGACAATCATGTTCTTTGAATAGGTATGGGTGCACTTTGGGATACCGAGGAGCAATATCTTAGGAAGGGATACCAAATTTCTTTGTACATTTTGGAATACATTATGGGAGAACATGGACACTGAGTTAAACATATCTACAACATTCCAAACACAGACACATGGGTAGACATAAGTAGTCATCATGACTTTGGAGAAGATTTTGAGGGGTTACAATCAGAAGCATTCGAAGACCTGGGATGAAAATCTAATCTACATAAAACATTCTTATAATAGAGGAGTCCACACTTCTATTGGTAAGTCACCTTTTGAAAATTGCTTTGGATATTTTCCACCTTCACCCTTGGATGTTGTATATGGAAAAAAAGGAGGAGGGGGGTAGGACCTCAAAGGAGATGAACTGAGAGTAGTTTTTTTTTTTAGAAGATTAGGAAAATCCATTTGCAAGTATAGGGGACACTGAAGAAGTCACAGGAAAAATACAAGGCCAGACATGATCAACACATAACCAAGAAGTCATTTAAAGTGGGAGACAGAGTTTGGTTACACCTGAATAAGGAAATATTACAAGATCCTAGTATGAAGATCAAGGCTTTGTAGTATGGACATTTTGAGATATTGGAGAAGGTGGGAGATAATGCCTCCAGAATCAGTCTACCTCCATACGTGCACATTTACTCAGTAGTGAATGTGGAGAATATCAAACTCTACGAGCCTTCCATGTTAGATCAAGAGGAGGAGCAGGTCCTACGTTCCATAGAGGACTTAGCACCAAATGCTCATGAAGAGTTGGAAAAGGACATGGTTTTGTAGAATCGGTCCAGGTCTACAAGATAGGGGCAACATTCCATTTGGAATATTGGGTTGAAAGGACAACTTACAAGGAAAGGAAAGTGGTAGTCCAGGGAGAAGGTAGAGGAAAAATTTCCTCACCTCATGAAACGAATATTTTGGGGACCAAAAGCCTCCCTAAATGGGGAGGTATGATCTGTATTAGATCATTATATTATTTTTCATCTATATCAATACTTTCTGGGTGAAAGAAATTGGAGGAATAAGCTTGCAGAGCCATTTTAGTGACAGGTCCCAGTTTGGAAAATTGGGGTTTGGAACTTTCCGGGGCCATTTTTAGGCATTAAATGACATTTATTAGGGTTTTAGTGTCTAGAAATCTCACTCACACCCCGACGATATTATACACTCCAAGACCTTTCCAATGATTCGTGAAATGCCTTAAATGGAACTTGTATGCAAAAGTTATGCCTCCAAGAAGATGACCTACCTTGTTGACGATCATGGTACAAGTGGATGCCACGTCAACCTCCATTACTCACACATACGGGGCTAGACACTTGTGGAATTTCAAGAAGATTCTAGATGGTCCAAACCTGATGACTAATTGAGGGTTGAGGAAGTCAAAACCCTAACCCTAGATCACTATGAGGCTATGTTAAATACTAGATCGTTAGGAGGAGAAAGGGTTCCATTCTTTAGCATTGTATTTGTTCCATAGTTGAGCAGAGCACCTAAGAGTGGTATTTTTTAGAGCATAACAAAGGACAAGAGATTTTGTAGCAGCCATACATGCCATAGTGTCAAAGAAAACTCCATAGAGAGTCCCTCTTTATTTGTATTTGCATTTGAAGACAAGAAAGCAGAGTGACCTCACCTTCTAGTTGGGTTTTCTCACGTGTTGGGTTTCCCAGGTTATATCTTATGTTTATCTGTGGATGGTGTGTGAGTATTTGTTTATGTTCACTATTTTCACATTTAAGCTATTTCATACATTTTAAGAAGAAAAAGAGTAATTAAAGAATATGAGATCTAAAGGAAACTAACCTTCACAATAAAGATTTTAGTATTTTATCATATCTGTTGTGACAACTAGTCTAGTGGAATATCCACGACAATTTAAAGATCAATAACAACTACTACTAATATGGGTACATAAAAAATAATGGCCCCTCCCAAAGGGGAGGGGGCATGATACACATGAGAATCCCTATTGAACAGGAAAGGAGCTCTGAAGATCTGAAATGAGCTAATTGAAGGGAAGCTCAAATCGAGGGCTCTGAGAATGGCGAAACTAAGCCAATCAAATCAAAGGAACCACATTTAACGCTAGATCATGGATATATGTACGAATCTCAGCAATGCGATGATGATTTGAAGTTGAACACGTGATATGCTACCAAGTTTGAGAGCAACGAGGACTCGCTTAACTTGGTCCAAGGTAACCCATCAAGGAGGTGGATAGGTACCAGGGTACATAGGACTAACCCTTAGAATAAAGGTGCTAAGGTCGATAGGGGGAATCCCACCTACACCCAAGAATGAAAAGGGGTTACTTAGGGCCAAAATCCAAAGTACAAGAAGTGAAGCTACATATATATATATAATAAAATGATGACACCGAGACATGTGGGGGGATACCTGAAGGGAACCCCACTCCTAAGGATTGTGCAACTCACACGTTCCCCAAGAAATTGGTGCAATCAACTAAGTCACTAAACCATCAAGTGCACAGTTCTTAATCATGCAATAATGAGTTGGATTCGAACACGTGAGAAACAACAAAGTCAAATAGCATTGAGGTCTCTCCCTACTTGGTCCAAGGCACCCACCAATGAAGAAGAAGATTGCAAGGGACACTATTCTCTAATCCAAGCTCCTAGAATATAGGTTTTGAAGTCGATAGGTGAAGGCTCATGGGAATCAAGGAAATAAGGAATCCTTGAAGCCAACATGAGGTAGAAATTAAGGTGTGACTAACAAACTCTGACACCAAAAGGGGATGAGAAGGAAATGAGAGGCATGCTCAATACTTTCTTTGTTTAGAGAATAAATGCTAGGTTGACTTGGAATTGAATGAAAACATTCCATGGAGAATGGTCAATTACTAGGCATACAAATTTTCAAGGAAATATTAGTAAAACACGAGGACAACTGGAGATCAAAACTTGACAACATCTGATGAGTACGACCCATAAAGGCATTAGAAAAATATAATAATACTAAAGGTGGTACTAAACAAACTCCATGGGACATAAAGGTGACTCATCATAGATTCTCTGTATAAGGGCAACAAAAGGATGTTGCCATAAACTAAACTAAGTATTGTAAAAGCACAAGGCCCTCCTGGTATTTCCAAAGAGGTGCCAAGAGGTGAATTGGGTAAAGGAAGTCCTTTTGGTATTTCAAAAGGGGTGTTAGAAAGACGAGGTAAGAGATGTAATACCAAAATGGTAATCAATCCTCTTGATATTTCAAAAGGGAGATCAGGAGGATACGACAAATCCAACCATTGTGTTGAAATACACACTATCCAATTAGAATCCCATGGGGGAACCAAATGGGGATACAAGGGGTAATGAGGAGATAAATTCCCCAGAAAACAACCAGAAGGTGGTGATGTTGAAAGTGAAAAATACAAATGGAAGTAATCAAGGGTAGGGGTATTAGTGGAAATCTCCTCGGGGGTGGGTGAATGGTGGCATAAAAATGAATAATTGTCATTGTATGGATGAGTGGAGGGCTAGTGATATGTGATAATCCAACAAATATCAACCATAAATGCGGGAGTCTAGATGGTAAGGTTGTCAACATGATGAGAAGAAATTCATGCAACTTCAACTCTGGGATGTAGAGTAACCAGACTCCCAACCCTAAGGGAGATTAAATAGCATGGGCACCAAAATGAAACATGAGTCACTATTCTAGGGAATCCATGGAAGGAAGGCTCTATTTCCAGGTAGATGGAAATTGTAAAATATGAATGGGCTGATCCATCTGCCCAAGCGAGAGTGGTCCTACGAGCAATTTCCAAGGAGTGAAAGGAAAATGCAACAAATTGAGGGTAGTTAAACTATGATAAATTTTGGTGAAATTTAGACCCAAGGGAGACTATTGTCCATGAATAGAAATGGTTATCAATGGTGAATTCATACACATAATCCAACCAATACCAAATCATAAAGGCACTCAAGTAATTAAAACAATTGGGTAGTAATTTGACGTAAAATATGTACCTGTTTTAATGCTTCTTGGAAAAAAGGCTTATGGTGAAGTATAAAAACATGAAATTTCGAGAAGGGATCGAAAATATGATTCCAAGAATGTAGATGGTGCACCAATTAGAGTCTAGATGAGGGTATGAACTACTGATGGGACCTAGGGTTACCCTTCCCACCGAATCGAGCATGGGGACCTGATGGTAAGTATGGCATCACTAATCTATTTTTGAATTTCATAGAGTAGAATGTCTCAATATATGGTATTGATAATATCCTATATGTAATGTGCATATGTGGCATTGGTGAGGCCAACAAAAGAGATTTCATGCAAGACTCGAGGGGAGTGTGTTGATCCTAGACCATTGGGGTCTAGAAACATAGTTGAACATGATCATCTCCTTGAGGATTATCGAGATAGGTTTGAGAACCTACCGAATAGGGTATTAGAGTGGGGATGGCATGAACTGGATGACAAATATGCAATATCAGGTATGGGGGCACCATCTGAGTGACACCCACTTTTGCAGTTGGAAATAATGGCTGGGAAAGTGGTTATAGACCTTTCATTGGTGTTATCGTTCGACTAACATAGGATCCTCCATATGATGAGGATGACTAGCATGGGTGGCTTGCATGTCCCCTATTTTTTTTTATGCATGTAGCATGCTATGGGCATGCCGTAGTTAGTTAGAGTAGTGGCCTTTAAGCATATGCAAAACTATATAATGAATTTTATATCAATGATGGATATAGACACATATGCACTATGGATGTAGTTTTTGATATGCAAATGCAAATGTGGATCAACAATCAATTATTTACATATGCTTGTGCACACTATATTATAAATGAATGCAAAATGTTATCTTCTTATGTATGCATGTGCGAAATGCCAATCTAGAATATTATTTGCAAGGGTATCTACAAAATTATTTTGTCTTCTGGGAACATGGCTAAATGAAACTGATTCAAACGAGTGCACCAAAAGTTTAACTCATAGATATTTTCTAAAAAGTTTAGGGTTACACACATGATAAACTCCATTCAACTACATTACAAGAAGTTGTGATCGAGACAAACATCAAGGTGATAGATGCAATGGTCAAGGACATCGATTAACAAACCGATCACGACATCATATTTGATCTAATTATTAGTGGTAGGTCCAACACAAACACCACTAGAGTGGATACAAGATTGCATGGGGGTAAAAAGGGCCCAAGCTACCAAGGCTAGATTCCTTGAATAACAATTCACACCATCGACATAACCTATGTAGCAATAGGATGAGGTGCCCATTTGAAAGGCACAAGAAGACATCGAATGAGATGTAGACTTTACAAAAGGGATGCAAAACACTATCTGATCAATGTACAAGATACAAATGATGCTCTAAATAAATAATCAAGGGTAAAATTTCTTTAGGTAGGGCACATTACTCCATGATTTCTTCATCATAATGAAATATGGGGATGTGAGAACCTACACTACCATATGAAGTGGTGGAAGATGGGTTAGTGAACCCAATATCAACTCGGAATGAGAGGTACTGTTCACATATGTGACATCTACAAAGGTACAGTGAAGTCTATTGGATGAAGGCTCCATTGATGTTGATACCAAAGATACATGAGGCATACAAGGGATGCATTGAGTTACATCAATGGAAAATGAAACATTTTCTGACAATTTCAATCCCATGAAAGTTAAAAGGTAAAGGATTTGCATGGAATTCCCATCAGTTTTAACATTAAGGTTTCAACAATCGGTTTACTATTGTCTTGAAATTTGTTTTCTCACATAAGGGCAAGGTTCTGTACTACAGGGGTTTGGTGCTCCTTGAAAGAATATTCCAATTGATGAATGACCTAGAGGGCATCACTAAATTGGGGTAGTTTAGGACAATTATGAGAATAATGGCCATAGGTATCACACAAAGCATAGGGATGATTTGTACGAAAAGACCTAATACACTTGGATGCTTATTCAAGAAGTGTGACTTGCCCAATAGGTGTGAAAGGACTATGTTCTAAATCACCAACATTAAGAAGTTCTTTGAGCTCATGGAGTGAATGAAAATTATTGGTAGCGTGGATGGTGAGATCACAATGCACATGCAGGTATGGCTCTAAGTGTAAGGTCTAGTGTGGCCATAGATTGTCTAGAACTACCGGTGCCCCATTTCTTCTTTTCTTTGTCCCGTTTAATAATTCCTTCTTCAACTTTAGTACCAGTTGGTTGGGCTTTTGTGGATCCCATGGAAGGCACAAGGGTAGTTCCAAATGGTTGAACGAGCGTTAGAATCAAAACATGAGTTCGTTGGCAGGGTGGAGGAGGGGTAGGATGATCCAAGTACCATACATGGATCCCCAAGGTAATATTAGGTAAACTCAATGTGACCATCACTAGTGTACTAATTGTCAGTGTGAATGGGGTTCTTTATCTATTTAGTTATTTCTTAGCTAGTTCTTTGCTTTATCTCTCTTCACACTAGGTTAAGTTTACTTAGGGAAATTTTCACTTTATCCCATATTGGTTGTGTTTTTAGTATCTTGGGTGATAAATCCTATATATACTCACCCACCACTCTCATATGAACATATCATTTTCATTGTATGTTTTTCTTTCTCTTGAGCAAAATATAATTTATTCTTGATCATTTTTAATTTCCAGATTTTCTTTCCTTCATTCATTTTCATTCTTGAGTGGCTTTTCAGCCAAATCTTACATGGTATTAGAGCGGTTGTGAGTTATGGATTAGAAATATTTTTAGAAATTTGAATGTAGATCTTTTTTTTTGCAGCACATGAATATGCTCTTCTCTTACATCCTCGAATGATTTGGAGAATCTGAAAAGTGTGGAGAAAACACTAGTTTTTTGGGGGGTTCTCATTTTTACTTTCCATATGAAGGTTTTTTCGAAGCTTCATGGAGACATTATAAGCTCACTATTGAGTCCAAAGCAGCTAATATAGTTAGATTTTCCTTTTGTTTCATCCTAGTTAGATTCCATAAGCAAAATCTGCAAGGGTTTGAAGTCAAAGGTTCGTTAAGATCCAACGGGGTGTAAGGTACCAGAGGTTATTATCTAGAGAAAAAACATAATTTTTATAACAAGTATCAACATAAAGAGAATAATATAGAGCACAATGACACAATTGACTCTAGAAATGATACCTTTATTATATTGATAGCCAAGTTCACATGCCTCTTTGAGGGGGAAACCTCCAATGGAGTAGAACTCAAGTGAAAAATGATTTCAAGATTTTTTTTTTCCATGCTTTCTACTCCTATCTATACTATTTCATTCTTCTAGAGAACTTTCTAGAGGAAGATCTTTCTAGAAGCAAAACCTTTTGTTAAGTCTTCTTACATTAGATGTGTTCACATTATTACATAGGAATTATTTACTAATGTCGACCTTTATTACATAGAAAACATATTATTCTATCTACTTGAGGGGTTAGGGAGGTTAGGACCCTAACATTCCCTCCCCATTGAAAAAACAACCTTTTCTTCGAGGGTTGAGATGTGGAAATTGTTGCAGAGTTGCAGTCGGCTCCCATGTGGCATCCTTTGGTTGTGTATTCTTCCACTAAACTAAAACTTCCTTGATTGTGCACTGATGGAGACACCGCTCACGTTGGTCCAAGAATTCTTGGGGCTGCAACCAAATGGAGCCTTCTTCATCCAATTCAGGGAGACTAGTTTGAGTCTGTCACTTGGTTCCAATTACTTTTTTCAAGCAAGAAACATGAAAAACAATATGGAGCTTAGAGTGACTAGGGAGAGCTAAATTGTAGGTTGTAGGCCCCACAAACTTGAGAATTTTATAAGGGCCATAAAACTTGGGAGCAAGTTTATAACAATGATTTTCTTTGAGGAATTCTTGCTTATAAGGTTGCAGACGAAGAAACACCTGGTCCCCTTTAGAAAATTGGAGTTCAGAATGACCTTGATCAACTTGTTGCTTCATGAGATTCTGAGCCATGACCAAATTCTCTTTGAGGGTACAAAGAATGGTAGCTCAGAATGTAAGGGTGATAACTATGTCTTGGACCTTAGAGACAATAGGTAGGTAGGAAAGTACATAAAGGGGCTTTTGACCATAGACTGCTTCAAAGGGAGACATGCGAATGGAAACATGGTAAGATGTGTTGTACCACCATTCAACAAGTGGTAACCACTGATCCCATTGAGTTTGTCTGTCAGATGAAAAACACCTCAAATATGTTTCCAAGCACTTGTTGGCAATGCTAATTTGACCATCGGTTTGGGGATGATAGGCCGAGTTGAGATGCAATTGGGTTCTCTGGATCTTGAACAATTCTTACCAAAAGTTTTCGGTGAAGGTTGGATCACGGTCAGAGACAATAGAGTGGGACATTCCATGAATTTTGAAGATATTATCCATGAAAATTTGAGCCACTGTGGATGTAGTGAACGAGTGTTAGAGGGAACATAAATGAGCATATTTGGAAAGCAATCAACTACAACCATGATGATTGATTTATTTCCAGATTTGGGTAATATGACAATGAAGTCCATAGAAATACTCGTCCATATAACAGGTGGAATAGGGAGAGGTTGGAGTATGCCTGGAAATTTGATTGTTTCTCCCTTATTGCATTGAGAAGTATCACATTCAACCACAAATGTGTGGATGTCCTGTTTCATGCCTTCCCAGAAAAAAGAATGTTTGATCCTTTCATATGTTTTGTGAAAAAATAAATTCCCTATTGTTGGCGAAGCATGAAGTTCGTAGAGCGCAATGGATTTAAGGTGAGATTGTTTTCTTAAATACAAGCGACCTTTATAATGAAGCTCCTCACTATGCCAAGAGTATTCCGAAGATGCATGAGGATCTTGTTGCAATTGTTGGATTCTGATAGACAATTTGGGATCTTGGAACCATTCATGGCGAACTTCCTTTAACCAATCTAATGCAATGAAGGAGAGTGAGAAGAGGGACCCTTCTTCTTCATATTTCTGTGAAAGGGCATCAACAACCACATTTTCTTTTCCTTTCTTGCAAATTATCTCATAATAATATCCAAACATTTTGGTCAACCACTTCTGTTGCTTCAGGGATGAAATTCTTTGTTCCAAGAAATATTTGTGGTTGCGATGATTCATTTTAATTTAGAAGAGTTTCCCAAGCAATTAAGGATGCCAAAGATCCATTTCATGTAGAATAGCCAACATTTCAATTAGGTAGATTTGACCAAGTGTCTCTCATACAGTTGTTTGCTAGTGAAAGCCAAAGGTTTGACATATTCCATGAGAACTACCCAAATGCCTTTCCTAGAAGCATCACATTCCAAAACAAAAGTCTTGGTGAATTTGGACAATGCCAGAACATGATTCATGCACATAGCCTCTTTCAATGCTTGGAAGGATTGATAAACTATTGGAGTCCAACTGAAAGCATTCCTTTTAAGGAGAACAATGAGGGGAGCTGCAATTTTGCCATAATTATGAAAAAAAAATACTTTAATATCTAGTTAAACCCATAAAGCCTCTCAAAATTTTAAGAGTTTTAGGACAGGGTGAATCCTTCATAGCTTCTGTTTTCTTAGGATCCACATGAAAACCATCCTTGCCAAAAATATGGCCCAGGTACTCTACTTTAAAACCTCCAAAAGCACATTTAGACTACTTGAGAAAGAGTTTGTGCTGAGATAGTAAGTGTAAGAATTGATTCACATGGGCTATATGGGCTTGCCAAGTTTAAATATAGATGAGTATATCATTAAAGAAAACTAAGAAAAAATGACAAAGGAAAGGGAGGAAGACATGATTCATGAGACTTTGAAAGTTGGAAGGTGCATTACACAGGCCAAAGGGCATGGCCATGAACTCATAATGGTCCTCATGAGTTCCAAATGAAATTTTGGGAATATAGACCTCTTTCATACGTATCTGGTGGTAGCTAGAATGTAGATTAAGATTGGTAAAGTACTGAGCACCACTCAATTCATCCAAAAGTTCATTAATGACATGAGTGGGAAATTTATCTTTGATGATGATTTTGTTGAGAGCTCAAAAATCAGGGCACATGTTCCCTCTTTCTTAAGGGTACCATAATGACAGGAGAAGAATAAGGGATGGTATTAAGACATATAACACCCATCACTAACAATTCTTGAACAATTTTCTCAATTTCATTTTTTTGGGGAAAATGGGTGAACATTGGGAGGAATACTGTTAGGGACAAGGGGAATGGAATGATCATGGGTTCCATGAGAAGGGGGAATTCCTTGGGGATTGTCAAAAGTATATTGGTGTTTGGAGAGTTTTATCACTTTGTAAATATGTTTGGCTGGAAGGCAGACGAGAGAGGTAACTGTTTCAATCGACTTTAGGTTAAATTCTAACCTTTCCAACCAGAGAGGGCTCTCTCAGACATACAACTATTTGGGGTATTAAAAATATTTGGAGATACGTGTACAGAGGTCAGATTATTCCATGGTGTAAAATTTAAAGGTGGTAGGAAAAAACATAAGAGCAGGGCCATTGGGCAATGGGGTCCGTTCCTAAAAAAGTATAAAGAGTTATAAGCTATGTATTTCCAGCGGGAATAGAGGAAAAATATGTATGATATTAAGCCATAGAAGTAATATGAGGTGGCATAGGAGAGGAGAGGAAAGACTACTATCAACAAAAGAAATCTAATATAGGGCGAATCTCTTGGTGAAGTATTAGAAGAAGAAACATGAGAACTAGCTACTGCAAACAAAGCACTAATCACAAGTGAAGTATGAAACAATAACCAAAGTTACATAACAAGTATAATCGATATAAGAAGGAGCACCAAAAAAAATGAATTCCTTCTATTACTTATGGATTATTACTAGTAGAAAAACACATTCACGAATAATGAAATACAAGAAGACACATTGAACATCAAAACTGTGATGAATCTCGGCTATCTCAGAGAAACCTTTTCTGCTTATATTAAAATTTCATAAAAAACTACAAAGTTTCTCCTACTACAAGGGCAAACCCCTCTCCAATAAGTCCAACCATTCATTTATCCTTTTGATAGTATATATAGATACATTACATAGGGAATTCAAAACATATCATATTCCCCAAGATTCCAAAAATTGCTACCAATTACAAAGGGGAGTAACGTACTACAACTGAGCTCCTACTTTCTAGGGAGCGTTATAATCAAAATTGACATATTCGAGATTTTTACCCTGAATTCTATTTTTCCTCACATCACAAAACTCCTGAAACATAATAAATTTGTCTTGTAATCTATTTCAGGTTTGCAATTTCTTCCTTTAAAGTGTCAAGCCACTCAGGCTGGTTTTCTCCAACACTTTCAACCACTTCATCTTTAACCTCTGTCTTCCGTCGCTTTCTCCTTTTACCCTTTCCAGCTTGCATGTAGGACTTGTCTGGATATCCATTAATGATAAAATCATTCATGATAGGATTTAATCTGATCTCCTCACTTGCACTTGGTCCATCTGCAAGTTTCGTGTGAAATTTTGTTGCCAATATTCGGGCAACAAGATTTTCTTTCTTCTTCATCGATAATGTTTCCAAATTATTTGAATATCCTGGTTTGCTGAAGGCTGCTGGATCTATCTTCTCCATTTCCCCCTATTTTTCTAGAATCACGAGCTTATCTCCCTTAGTTTTACAAGAGTTAGACAAATGATTTGAATTGCGGTTACCCCGTTCTATAATAAAACGTTAATCGCCAAAAACTAAGTATTGTCACCCATGCTTTGAGTAACAATCATCATTGAGTGCCAATCATGGGCTACTGACGAACGTCCTTGCAGGGATAAGGAGTTACCACATTTGGATGTTGATTTCAAATGATGGTCTTTCAAATCAGTTTTGTGGCAGTGCTCACCCAACATTGCACGGACAAAAAGTACCCAAACAAGTGTCCTGAGGTGATTTCACTGGCCGTCAAACTTCCTTTTATAGATGTGATCCTTGGATTTGAAATATCTAATGATATTCTGACATGTGAAATCGGGGTGGTCTTGAGTGGTTTCAAGCTTACCTGCTTTCCCCCGATATGCATCTCGTGGTGCCACGTGCCCTCGAGACGAAACCATGGTATTCTTATCATCCCGCCTTCAAGAGATTAACCTACATGCTAGTTCTCTGCCCGATACGATCCACGACTGTCGATTGACAACGTCCACGATCCACGACCCATCAGGTCCCATCAATTTCATACCTCCACTAGATTTATCTCCGTCCGCTAGATGTGACCCCATCTGCTAGTATATCACTCTTCTATACTAATTTAGCCTCCTGCCAAGTCTCGAGACTTGGAATCCATATCAAAAATTTTACTATGATAACATGGGATCCAACTGGGGATGATGCTATCCTCCCTGCGAGGTAGCAAAGAACAGTAGACCATGTGCCTTATCCATTGGGTCTTCTCTTACAACAAATGCGTATAATACCTTGACCTATCACCAATATCCGTTGCAAATCGCAATATGTACATTGTCCTCACTTAGAGGCTGAACACTTTATTTGGAGACCTAAACTTGAAAATGCTTGATCTACAAGCTTATTTGCGCCTACCTACCCTAACTACTGAAATGAATTGCCAGTCAAGTGAAATCAAAGTGCCAATGCAGCCAAGCCAACACTTTACTCACTGCTTTTTTATTTAGCACATGCTTGTTCCAAAGCCCGTTAAGTAATAACCCATTCGAGAAGTTATATATGAATTTGAATCTTAGGATTTAAAAAATATTGGGACTCTTTATTGTTTCTAGAAAAACTGCAAATGGGTCTTCCAACGCATGTATAAGATAAGAATCATGTTTCACTTCTTCTATTGCATTCTGGCTTTCATGTGATTTACCCTGTCGATTTCCACCAAGAGACTAAAAATCTTGCCGAGACTGCTAGAAGTAACAACCTCCTGAATCAGAAGACAACACATGTTGAAAAGAAACTGCTAGTGTAAAACAATCCATGTCTAATATTGACATTGATTGGCCCTTATCTCCATCTCTGAGCTTACAATCCATCCTAAGCCTTAAATTTAGATTGTTAGAATTTTCCATACAACATGCCACAGGGTCATGAAAACCATGAAAAATCATTTCTTCTTGATGAACAAAAACATAAAGACAAGCCTCTTTCACAAGTGTTTGTTGTTTTTGCTCTATTTCTTCTGTTATGAGAACATTTTCAAATGAATCAAATAAAAAAAATGCCTCTTCATTATCTTTCTATGTTTTTGATTGAAAAATGGCATACATTGTTTTTTTACTTTCCTGAAACTCTACGTCAGTTGTTCGTTCACTGTGTGAAGTCTCCATAGATCCAGTTTAAAAATCCTCATCCATGTCTAGGCCACTTAGAATTTGAACAACCACATCATTCACACCGGAATAAAGACAACTTTGAAACACTTTATCTTGCTGGAAATCTTGTTGAATATCTTCATCAAGTTCAGGAGAAGGAAAATGACTTTTGACAACAATCCTTTGATCAAATTTATCCATTTTCTCATGATTTTCTTTTAACCATTCAAAGGAAGAAAAACATAACGGGAGATATTCTTCATTTGCAAGTCTACTGCTCTCTTCACATTTAACATCATACTTGAAGGGTTTCTGATCTAAAACATTATTGACATTTTGTTTGAGCACTTTGAAAGAAGCAAAACATAATGGAAAGGTTCTTACTTTTGATTTAGACATTTCTTCATTTCCTTCATTTCTGTCACATGCACATTTTTCCATTTCTTTGGATTGCTAAACACACTCATTTTCAGATTCATATTCAACCAATGGCTACAATTTCTTGTCAATTTGTTCCAGTGAATCAGTGTGATTTGGCATCAACACACATTCCTTTACCTCAATGATGATCTTAGAATTTTATTTCAACAATTTAAATGAAGAAAAGCATAGAGGTAAAGAATTTCCTTCAACTGGTTCATAACTTTCTTTTTTGCAACTGTGATATGTAAGCTGATGGATCTCACTACACTGCTAAAAAGGAACATTTTTTGGGGAAGAACATGTAGTTCACTGTTCTAAGAAGTCAACCTCATAATCATCCTCATATTCATCATATATGAGAAAATCAACAACATCTGCAATGTCATCTAGCAAGAAAAAACTTGGAACATCAACTTGTTCTTCAACAGACTGTTTTTCAAACTCATCTTCTTGACTGTACACAAATGAATGTATGAAACAATCAACTTCATGATTATCATGGGGTGGATCAAAAACTGCATAAGTGCCCTCTCTTTTAATAAGTGGAATATAATCCTTTGAAAAATCATTAGCATTCAAAATTTCAAGAGGACCTATAACACCATCACCATTATGCTCAAAATTCTAATCAACTGTCTTCTGTTCATATTCAATTTCATGTCTTGGAACACCCAAACCTTCACTTCAAATCTTCTCACATGCTAGGATATTGTGTTGAATCTCCTGCGCATCATTAAACATTTGCTGTAATGTCTCAGGTCTTCTTTCCATCAGGAGGAAAGAAAAATCTGGGTGAAGAGTAGTGGAATACTGGAGCATGGCATCAACTTCAGTGGGTTGAATTTCTTTGGGAATATCATAATAAATATTGGAAAACATTCTAGTGAATGTGGAAAGGGTCTCATTTCTTTTCCCTTTGAAGGCATAAAATTCTGTAAGCTGTAGGTCTAGAGATTTCTTCTTACCCCAAAAATTTGAAAAACACTCTTCAATTCTTCCGATGAGCTAATTGTCTCTGGCTTCAAATGTTTAAACCATTCTTTGGTATTTCCTTTCAAGTATTGAGAGAAATCCCTCATACAAACATTATCATGGTGAATCTCAAACAAATCTATAAAATTCTCAAACCCTTGGATGTGTTTTTCTGCTGTGATGGCACCAAGTTCTCCATCAAACACAGGTAGGTATTCATAGTGATTTGGAGGAAAATCATGAAGGATGTGGGGTAATTTTAAGGTTCTGTATCTGTGCTAGGTCTTGGAGGGTGTTGGATCAAGTACAGGAGGTGAAATATCAACCTTGGTTTCATGAGGCTCATCAACTTGGATGTGGTTATCACATGGCTCGAATGGGAGGTTTCGATCAAAATCAGTGATGGACTGATAAAATATATGTATAAATTTAAGAGGAGGATATACAATTTCATGATTATCATGATCATCATTTGAATGTAGTAGGTAAAGAAAAAAATGTTTAGCATGTTCAGGAAAGGACTAGAGGTAATTCATGACAACAAATATAATGTCTTGGAAAAAACTCAACTTTAAGTACTTGTTTTCTCCCATGATGTTCTTTCATACCTTTTTCAAGGGCTCTCATATTCTAGTGGAGTCTCTGAATTGCATTTGAAGTTTGAGTGGAGTCGCCAATGATGTTTTGGAAGCTAGATTTTGCATTGAGAGTGGAGTCGCCAACGGAAATTAAAATTCCTGGATTCTTCTACCAGTGGAATCAACTTCAAATTGATTTTTGATGCGTGGAGTCGCCAGAGCAGGAATACACCCAATATGTACCTAAGTGTCTGCTTCTCTCATACCTTAGAACTCAATCATGTCGTTCTTTCCTAGGGAAAAATTTTCAATTTCGTCCTAAAAAATGGCGCTAGAATGTTAACACTCTGTAAATCTGTCTGGATGGAAGGTAGATGACAGAGGTAACTGTTTCAACCGACTTTAGGTTGGATTCTGACCTTTACAAATAGAGAGGGATCTCTTGGGCATACAACTATTTTGGGTATTCGAAATATTTGGTGATACGTGTACAGAGATCAGATTCTGCCATGGTGTAAAATTTAAAGGTGGTATGACAAAACAAAAGAGCAGGGCCATTGGGCAATGGGGTCCGTTCTTGAAAAGGTATAAAGAGTTATAATATATGTATTTCCAGAGGGAACAGAGGAAAAATAGGTATGATATTCAACCATATAAGTAATATGAGGTGGCAGAGGAGAGGAGAGGAAAGACTACTATCAAAAAAAGGCGTTTAATATAGGGTGAATCTCTTGGTGAAATATTAGAATAAGAAACATGAGAACTGGCTACTGCAAATAGAGCACTAATCATGAGTGAAGTCTGAAACAGTAACCAAAGTTACATAACAAGTATAATCAATATAAGAAGGAGCATCGAAAAAAATGAGTTCCTTCTATTACTTATGGATTATTACTAGCAAAAAAACACATTCACGAATAATGAAATACAAGAAGACACACTGAACATTAAAACCGTGATGAATCTTGACTGTCTCAGAAAAACCTTTTCTGCTTATATTAAAATTTCATAAAAAACTACAAAGTTTCTCCTGCTACAAGGGAAGGCCCCTGTCCAGTAAGTCCAACCATTCATTTATCCTTTTGATAGTATATATAGATACATTACATAGGGAATTCAAAATGGATCATCTTCCCCAAGATTACAAAAATAACTACCAATTACAAAGGGGAGTAACGTACTACAACTAAGCTCCTGCTTTCTAGGGAGCGTTATAATCAAAACTGACATATTGGAGATTTTTACCCTGAATGCCATTTTTTCGCACATCACAAAACTCCTGAAACATACTAACTTTGGCTTGTAATCTATTTCAGGTTTGCAATTTCTTCCTTTAAAGTGTAAAGCCACTTGGGCTGGTTTTCTCCAACACTTTCAACCACTTTAGCTTTAACCTCTGTCTTCCGTCACTTGCTCCTTTTACCCTTGCCAAATTTCATGTATGACTCGTATGCATATCCATTAATGATAAAATCCTTCATGATAGGATTTAACATGATCTCCTCACCCGCACCTAGTCCATCTGTAGGCTTCGTGTGAAATTTTGTTGCTAGTATTCAGGCAACAAGCTTTTCTTTCTTCTTCATCGATAATTTTTCCAGATTATTTGAATATCCTAGTTTGTTGAAGACCATTGGATCTGTCTTCTCCATTTCCCCTGGATTGTCTAGAAGTATGAGCTTATCTCCTTTAGTTGTACAAGATTTAGACGAATGATTTGAATTACGGTTACCCTGTTCTATAATAAAACGTTAATCTCCTAAAACAGAGTTACGTCACCCATGATTTCAGTAACAATCATCATTGAGTGCCAATCATGGGCTACTGATGAACGTCCTTGCAAGGATAATGACTTACCATGTTTGGAAGTTGATTTCACATGATGGGATTTTGAATCAGTTTTGTGGCGTCGCTCACTCGACATCACACGGAGGAAAAGTACCCAAACAAGTGTCCTGAGGTGATTTGAATGGCTGTCAACTTTCCTTTTCCACATTCAATCCTTTTATTTGACATATCTAATGATACTCTGACATGTGACATTGGGGTGGGATTGAGTGGTTTCAAGCTTACCCGCTTTTCCCCCCAATATGTATCTGGTGGCGCCACATGCCCTTGAGACGAAACTGTGGTATTCTTATCGACCCTCCTTCAAGATATTAACCTACGTGCTAGTTCTCCACCCGATATGCTCCACGACCGTCGATCATCAACGTCCATGATCCATGACCCATCGGGTCCCATCGACTTTGTACCTCCGCCAGATTTAGCTCCGTCCGCTAGATGTGACCCCGTCTGCTAGTCTATCGATCTTCTATACTGATTTAGCCTCCTGCCAAGTCCCGAGACTTGGAATCCATATGGAAATATTTACAGTGATAACATATAGTAGAGACATTATTTTAGGATGAACAGTAGGTGAGGGGGTCTCAACTACTTGAATGGTATGGAGTTGTGCAATAATGCCAGAATGAAGTTTTTTGAGTAGTTTTTCCATTCGATAGGAACTGATGATCTCAGGGGAGCCTGTCGTGATGCCTTAGAATTGATATCGTTGTTCATCATGTTGCAATTTCATGGTTAATTCCTTGAAATCCATGGTGATGGGGCCTAGTGTGCGTAACCATTCAACACCTAGCACAATGTTATGACCGCCCATGTCAATAGCAAACATATGATATTTTAGGTGGTACTGGCCAATTTGGAGGTGTAGATTTTCACAACACCCCCCAAATTTCATGGAACCACCATTAGCAATCATGATTTGAAAATTGTTGACTACACAGATATAACACATGATATTTTGGGCAATGTGGCAATGAATAAATTTATGGGTGATGTCACTATTGACTAGGATAATGACTTTCCTATGCTTGATATTACTAATTAACTTAAGGGTTTAGGGAGCAGAGATACCAATGAGGGAATTCAGCTCGATAAGCGATTCAACTTTTAGTGGATCAAAGTGTGGTGTATGATCATCTTCTTGGGGTAGATCTCCATAATGGGAAACATCAACATCCTCTTCAGAAATGTCCTCAGAAATTTCCATAAAAATCTTTTGCTCCTTACACTTATGCCTTGGAAAATATTTTTCATCATAGTTATAACAAAGACCCTTAAGTTGGTGTTCAACCATTTCTTCCCTCATTAATTTGTATACCTTAAGAGGAATGGAAGAAGGGGTGGTATTTGTGGGCCGAGAGCGAGGAATAAAAGATGGTTTTTTGTTTTGGGAAGAGACTACCTATTGTGCTTCCTTGACACTTTCAATAACTTCAAGCCAATTTTGGGGGTGAGCCATTGGGACATGGGCTCAGATGTCATCCTTGAAGCCACTAAATAAGCATTCATGGAAGAAGGTATCAGACATGCCATCCGTTCAAAAATCCAATTTCTCAAAAGCAACAAGATATTCTTCCACTATACCATACTGTTTAACTTGGTCAAACAACCCAAATGATGTGTGTCACTGTCAAAGCGTTCATAAAGGTCTGCAACAAGCTGGGTCCAAGAAATATAACCTCATTGTGGATTTTTACACCATTTACACCATTTCTTGCATTCTAGATCCAAATAAAGGACATCGATACGAAGTTTGGTCTAATCATTAGCAATGCCATGCAAGGAGAAATAATGTTCCATTTGAGTGACCCAACCCATGGGATCTGAGCCATCAAATTTATTCACCTCAACTTTGGGAAGAATTAGTTCACGATGAAGGGGGTTGGAAAGAAATTCCATGGAAGGGTGAAGGTTGTTCATAGGAGGTAGGGTCACATAATTGACCCACCTAGTGTTTTATCTCTTCAAAAAAGGCTGTGAAGTTGTTTTTCACCTCGTCAGAGAGGGATTCAAATCAGGTAGTGAGTGTATCAACTTTTGAATTGAGGGTGTCAAAATTGGAATTGTTGTTCTTGATGTCAATCTTGTTAGGAAAGGATGCGACTATCAACTTCTTGGTTGCGGGTGTGGGCCATTTGGGAGGTAAGTAGGAAAGAAGTGAGCCGGTGGGTCTGCACAGAAAGGGTTATGGGTGAGGGGTACCATTGTGATTAGTGTGAAGAGAGGAAGACAATGGAATAGGTCCTGTTGGCAGCCATTTCGCATTTTTATCCTATCCTTATAAGCTGCCCACGCAAGTGTTTTAAAACCCTTGATTCTCATCACAATATTTTGATAATATGACATGATTATTTGACGCAGTTGCACACCTGCATGTTGTCCTCGTTTTCACGACAACAAGCGTGAAAACTTTGATTTCGAAGTCACCTCAATTGCATTAAAATCATCACTTGATTATTTTAGTTACTCTTGTCTATCTGTTCATTGCATTTCCAATTTAATTATAATCACACAGTTGGCAAGACACCAAGATCTTTACTCATTTGACATTCTTTTGTTGTTAATATGAATTCATTTTTATAGTGATGATATTATAATGACTGTCACTGAGTCCTCAATACATTGGTGGTTTGATGTGCTATAGTTTTTCATCGAATTCCTTGGCGCATTGGTTTTGTATCAACACATTGACATTGTGGTTAGACCTTTGGTGTAATCATTTCATACAACATATATTTGTTATGATCAAACCCTTGGTGTTGATTTCGAAACATTGTTTTGATTTTAAAACCATGCAAACACTATTACTTGTGCGAATTTTTGGATTGACTTACCATAGTTTTCGTTAATCGTTTGAATGTCGTTAATTTAAACACATTGCAATAGTGATTCACTATATGCACCGTCGGTTGTATATATGGATATGACAGTTTTGCATGGGCTGATCTAGATCCACCACCCTCGCACACTCAGGCATTAATGCCTCCCTCCTATCCCGGGTTACCTCTGTTGAATTCTGTGACCTATCCGATCCTGCGTTTACCCTGTCCAAACCCTCGTGCGTTTTCCAGGCTCACTGTGTGCCCTTGCCTATGGCACCTGTGGTGCGCGTAGAGCCTAATGGAAGCCAAACACTCTTGCTGTTCGATAATGCCTGTGAAGATTTGGAAAATGGTGGCTAGCTGATGTTTATCTAGAGGTTTGAGGGTTTTAACCTCTCGGTAGCCCAATAGTTCGCTCTTACCTTTGACGGATGCAGGGCTAAGGTCAGTGACATACAAATCGAGCTAAATGAGGAATTCATAAGCTCAACTACAGGACTACCAGTTACAGGGCAAAGGTGGTTTAAAAAATCTAAAGTTGATGAGGTGCTGTGGCCACTCCTATTCACATCAAGAAAGATTGTTAGCTGCAATAGAGGTATGCCTCTCGCTACCCTTAAACCCAGGTGGCACGATATTTTGGCAATCGTTAAACAGTTTGTGACCTATGAAGGTCGTTATGGCTTGGTATTTCTGTATCACCTTCGGTTATTGATGAATTTTATAGGCTATCCCCGGAACATGCCACATTATCTCCTACGCAGCCTTTACAAGATGTCCAAACGTTTTAAGCATGAGAAGGATGATAGCAACCTTTTCCATCACTGCTTGATCAAACTCATTATCGTCCACCATTTGAGCCTTAGTGGTGATTGTTGGCAAGCCATCCTATCAAGGAATGGATTTGCCACTGCCAAGTCTGTCCAAGTGGACAAGGTTGTGGTTACTGAAACTCTGGTTGGACCAGCCGTGCCACTTCATATCCTTCTAACCCTTGTCAAACCCTTGGATTGCCCCAACCTTGATCTACCCAATGCCATGGCCAACCCATGTGCTAAGGATGATATCAAGGCCATCAAAAGACCTGGAAGGAAGAAAGTCAAGGGTGATACTACTGTCAACAATAAGGGAAAGAAAAATGCTCGATTGATATCGAGATTTGCCCAGAACAAGCCTAAACAGAACGTCGACCAAAAGCCGATCGTCTTGAGTGAGGATTCAGACTTGGATATCGAGCGTTTCCTAGCCAAAGAATACCCCTATTCTCATGGCCTCCGCTCTAAGGAACCCTACGACTATGTCTCTAACTTACCTCCGTGCCTCAAAAACGACCCTAACTACCCGGGAATCAAACTTCACAATAAAACCCTTGGTAACTTGAACAAACCCTCGCCGGTGATGCCAAAGCCCAATCAATCACCATGCATCCAATGTAATGTTTGGCTAGAACGTTATTACACCGATGTTCCCCTGTTGCAATCAAAGATCAAATCATTCAAGGAATGGGTGACAGTGCTGGCAAAGGAGAATGATAGGCTACAAGCCAACGAGAAAAAACAAAAAACCACCGGTTCAATTGTCTTTAGAAATGTCAAAGAAACAACGGCCTTTGTCAATTCAAAATTATCATGACCAAGTTGTTTCTTACTGCCCAGGTATGTATTTCAACATAGATTTTGCTTTATGAGTTTGCTTGAATTGATATAACGGATTGGGTTTGCTTTCGATTCGCTCTGTTTGTTTTTAATAGATTCAAAACAATTCTGTTGACCTTGAATTATCAGAAATGATTTCATTATGAATCATGTATGGAAGATTTGCTTTGCTAAATTCGGACACAACTACGATTTAGTTAATATTGTCAGATTAGTATAAACGATTGATTGTTTTTGAGTCAGTTTGAATTAGGGTAGTCGATTGGGTTTGTTTTCGTTTAGTTCTGTTCAAATAGATTTAAGGATTGATTCTATTTTGTTTCCATTTTAGATTATGATTGCATCCGAACTGTACAGGAGATTTATTTGCTAGAATCAGACACAACTATGATTTGGATTGATACGATTTTGTGTTTTTGGATTATGACGGCTCTGAGTTGGTTCAATTTATTTCTTCTGGTTTGATTTTGAGACGATTCTGTATGCTTGAATTAGCATGGTATTTTATGTATGCAATGCATCAATATTAGAGATTGGTTTGGTAAATACAATGCAATTTATTGATTCGAAAAAACAACTCTGTTAGTTTTGGATTTAAAACCGATTTTGTTAATTTATGAGTCGACATAAAATATTGCATTTATGAATGATTTGTTTGATCAGTTACAATTCGTTTCGATTGAAATTTATTCATGAAAATGATTTCATTGGTTTCGAATTGTCTAAACGATTGTGTCGGCCCCAGATCATTTCGATTCATTCCTGTTTGACTCGATTCGCGAACAATGCTGCGTGCCTTGAATTAGCATGAGTTGGATTAGATTCAAAGTTAGATTTGATACGACTCTGTTAGTTTGGATTTAAACGATTCTGTTGAGTGTTGGATTGACATATTATGTCTATATTAAATTCTTATCAGAGATTTGCTCGATATTCGTTTAGGGTCTATTTTAATTGAAATAGATTCAAACAAGATTTCATTTGCTACGATTAGCATAGAAGTTGTGGTTTAAATGATTCGTTTTGTTTTCAATTAGAAATTAAAGATTTGAATATATTTCTGTTAGCATTTCATTGATTTAAAACGATTTTGTTTTCAAATTAGGCCATCTACAGAATCGTGAGATTATGTAGCTAGTCTTAGAATTCAGATTTTAGTTAGTTTTACAAATAAAATATCACCTAAACTTGTCTATTCTTGTCCACTTTCAGGTGCATACGAATTTCAATGATCAATGGGATATGCTGTGGCAGTTTAGGAGAATCTTTTGTGGGATAGTTTTGTTATAGGTTGTTAGTTTTAGTCAGGAATAGAGACTTGGGAGATTATCCCTAGATTTTTTGTAAACTATTTTTGATAATTCCCACAAGGATGTTTTACACTGTGGTCTTTAAATACTTGTTATTTTTTGTAATGAAAGGATCATCATCACGGTTGGGAGAACCAGACTATGGATTTATAATACAGACTGGGATGCAAGTTGATGTCTTGTAACAACTTTAGTTTTCAATATATCAAACTTTTATTTCAAGTTTTCTTCATATCAGATTGCAATCAATTATCGACTACTTTAGCTATCGTAATTCTTTGCAGGTTGATGTGATTTGGTTATGTGTTGTCCATATCTGATCTCTTTTATTTTAAAATACAACAATTACTTTGTTTCAATTTGATGAATACATATTTTTCTTCTTCGTTAATTGAACTGTTCTATACAAATTTTTGCACAGGGATTTATCTAATTGTGACAACTTGTAAAGTATACGATTGCTGTCATTTTTTATTTCTTGTTTGTCCTGTTGCTTATATTCAAAGAGCATTGATGCTTCCTGTTTACAAGAAGCTCGTGAAAAGTCTGGTGCAGGTTTCCTCCCATCGAACAACTGAATCAGATATTTTGTGCGGGACAAATTGGAAAGCGTTATCACAGGTTAGTTTATTAGTGTTATTTCAATAGTTTAGATATATGTATAGTTTAATTTTATAGTACAGATTGTTATCTTAATTATTCAACTTTGATAATTGTCATTTTTGCTTCATAAAATTATAAAATTAAAAAACAATATTTTTGCTGTCATAGGACAGTTTACAAATGATTTTTGCAGGTTTTCATTTAAAATCTGTAATCTGTAAATATTGTATATTTGTAGTTTTCTGTTGATAATCGAATATTTAATTTCATTATTCCTGTATACTATTAGTATATAGACTGTATATATTTATTTCAGATTTGTTTATTAGTTTGTTTTAATTATTGTTTTCATTTAGATTAGTTTCTTTAGTTAATTTTCTTTCATTTTTTTTTAGGACTTAGATCGGCCAATGGAGCCGCTAAACCCATCAGGGTGGATCATCCCAAACGGCTTGGGTTATTTAGACAACCTCGGACCGTATCCACTCTTCTAGTTGGCAAGCGTTCATTTTCGTCCGTCAACAAATGGTGCTAGAAGGAGGGCCTGAAAATTATTAATGGCACGAGGCGGTCGTAAGACTCCTCCACCACCCAACCGCTCACCTATAGTGACAAGAAGTCATTCAAATGACAATATCCCCCCTCAAACAACAACCACATCAAATGACGATCTACGGATCACAGTTGAACCAGATACCCCGAATCCTGCAGGTGGTGACGTACAAGAGATTGTTCGCCAATCTCTCTTGAGAACACATAGTGCCTTCACCCATTTAAGGCAACCAAATCGGCCTTTGGACCAACCCTTAGACTTCTCTGAGGTCAGAGAACAACTTGGAGGCACTAACCTCATTTTAAACCCTACAGATCCAATCCTCAATCCTGCTGCAGGAGGATCTGGAATACCACCCTCACCACCTCCATCACCTCCTTCTTCTTCGAGAGAAGACTCTTCTGACGAAGGCAGTTCTCCTTCTCAGCCTTCCACACTACCTGCACCAATGGCAAACCAGAACAATCCTACCAGACCTTGGCTCGACTAGGATGCAGTAGCCATACCCGGGCCTCAACATCCCTTACCCAAACATCTAGAGAAGTGGCTTCACAAGTTTGACCCTGACTCTAAACAGATCGCCGAAGATCACATTAAAAAGTTTATGTTAGCCATTAGACTCTGTAATGTTGAGCATGAAGACGTAGTCTGTAGGTTGTTTCCCTACACTTTTGAGGGAAATACCTCTACTTGGTACTTTTCCCAACAACCCCATACCATCGTGTCTTGGGAAAAGTTTGAATCCTACTTTCTGGAAAAGTTCGGAGACGATAATTCCCCAGAAGTCCTAGTTATGGAGCTTTCTATCTTAAGAATGAACCCAAAAGAGAAAATTAAAGACTTTAATCAAAGATTCTTAACACTAAAGAACCGAATCCCTACGGATTCCATGCCTGCCGAGAATCTTATCATAGCATACTATACTAAAGCCTTGCATCAAAGTATATCCATTTGGGTAAAACGATCAAAGAAAGCCATGTTGTTAGACGCCTCTGAAGAATCCAGCGAGATTGAAAAAGACATACTTAGTTTAAAATACACTACTAGCAACGAAACATAGACTAGTTCTTCTTCCAAAAAGAAGATCGAAATCCTCCCTAGACCTACTCAAAATAAAACACAACCTGAAAGCTCGGATTTAGAAAACTTAACCAAAGTCATTCAAAATTTGTCAAATCAAGTTATAGATTTGAGAACGACGGCCGAATAAGCTTCTTCGAGCAAAGGGACTTACAAACCCCCGTTCAGGAAGCCTTTTCCCACGAATAGACCTAATCCTAATACTCAGGGCTTAAATCTATAAAGTCTTCAATTCACCCTTCAAACAATTCTGGAAGCCCAGGATAACTTGATGCCTCCTGAGATTCCTGAGGAGGTTGTTGAACAAGAGACAATTCAAGAAGAAGAATCTTCTCCGAACATTTTTGGACACTTCTCGGAGAGCATCTTTCAAGTTAACTTCGAGACAATACATCCCTATACTACTAGGAGTAAGACAACAAACAAACCTTCTTCCGAAAACACTACGACTTTGCCTCTGAAGCAATCTAAACTAGCTGAGACTAAATAGAGTCATGTAAACCCCAACTTAGATTATGATTTAGTTGAAGATCTTAAAAAGTTAAGGGCTAACATTTCTGTTTATGAATTATTAAAATTTCCATTTTTGCTACAAAAAATGTTACATAATATTGCAGAGAATAACAAAAATGGTAATTTGAACAAGGTTGTTCCAAACAAAGTTCCTCAGAAGACTTCCGCTAAGAATAATCCTGACCCTCACGATGAAGGAAGCCTTCCTGTAAATAATGTAACAAATGTAGATAAATTAGCTTTAGACACTGCGAGTAAAAAACCACAAGCTTCCACACTTACTACTCGCAGGAATGTACCTCCATTTTTGTTAACTTTCGAAATCTTTAATAGAAACGTGCACAATTGTATGGTAGACTCAGGAGCGTCATCCAATGTGATGCCATGGTCTATATGTCAGAATATTAACGCTGAAGTTGAACCATCCACTTTAAAAATCATACAGCTTGATCGAACCAGTGTTAAGGTCATAGGCGAATTAAGAAATGTGCTTATAAGATTATCGTCTAACCCCAAAGTTCATCAAGTCATTGATATTATTTTTGTGGATATTCCAAAAGTGTATGGTTTGTTTTTAAGCAACGACTAGTCAGAGCAGCTACACGTCTATTTCGCGACAGATTGGTCTCACCTGTGGCTTCCAAAGAATGGAAAGCCTAACAAAATCAAGGTAATTTGTGAACGCTACCTTAAGTTCACGGTCATAGATTTGAATGATCCCAATGAACCATTTACACCTTCTGTTGATTCACCCGAAATACAAGGGATGGATACCTTTTTCGGCAATTTTATGGCCGATACTTCAGCTATCATCAACCCAGAACAACAGTCCAAGATTGTAGCATATTTGCAGCCAACAGCTTCTACACAACAGTCTCATACACCCGATGAAAATCAAATTTGGTCTCTTTATTTTGACGGTTCAAAGTCCAAAGAAGGAGTAGGTGCAGGTTGCGTTATTATTGATCCCTCAGGTAACAAAACCTTGATTGCAGGTAGGTTAGAATTTGAATGTACTAATAACGCAACAGAATATGAGGCTTTACTGCAGGGCCTTAGAAAAGATTTAGACATGAACATTCAAAACTTGACTGTCTTTGGTGATTCCGAAATCATGGTTAGACAGGTAAGAGATTCTATCCACTGTCTGTCTCCGCATCTTAAAAGCTACCAATCAGAGGTATGGAATTTAATGAATAAATTTTCTGCTTTCAATATAAATTCTATTCCTAGATTGAATAATTCTGAAGCTGATATATTAGCTAACGTAGCTTCCAAACTCTTTCCTGCAGAAGGCTTGTCCCCGGATGCATTCTCCGTCGAACTATTGTTCAGACCATCCATTCCCAACAACATTACGAACTGGAGAGTCTTCGACGACGATCAATAGATCATTAGCTTCCTGCATATGGAAGAAAATTTTCAAGGCGCGGTGATTGACGAATGCACTCACGACGACAATTTGTGCGATTTCACAGTAATACCAGATCCAAGATGTCCCAAATCCTCATCGGACATGGTAAATTTGATCCCTAAATCTGCAGTTAGATTAGAGAAATTTTATTATCTTCAAGATAAATTCAAAAAATCGATCAACTGTAAAACCAATATTTCCTCATTATCATATGAAAAAGTAAACTTAGGAACTGATGACAATCCGTAGTGCATTAATTTAGGGTTGGGGTGTTCTAAACAAGAAAAAGTTGCATTTATTAAATTGTTTAAGAATTTAAAGATGTTTTTGCATGGACGTATGATGACCTTAAAACTTTTGACCCTAACATCATACAACACGTCATTCCGATGAAACCCCAAACCTTGCCCTTTCAACAAAAATTAAGAAAAATGAACCCTAAGCTCGAACCGACCATAAAAAAAGAATTAAATAAACTCCTAAATGCTAAGATAATTTTCCCAGTTAGGCACACTCAATGGGTTTCTAACCTTGTCCTTGTCCGAAAGAAAAGTGGGGAATTACGACTTTGTGTCGATTTCCGAAAACTTAATAGAGCGTCTAATAAAGACAACTACCCTGTCCCACCCATGGAACAGATCCTTCAACAGGTATCTGGTTCTGAGAGGATATCTTTATTGGATGGTTTCTTGGGGTACAACCAAGTCCTACTGTCTCCTCCAGACCAACTTAAAACTACCTTCCGCACTCCATGGGGCACCTATGCTTATCGAAAAATGCCCTTTGGATTAATTAATGCCGGTGCCACTTTCTAGAGAGCAATGGACATCGCTTTCCGAGGATTAATCAATCAGTCCATCGTAGTTTACTTAGATGATGTTACTGTATTTTCCAAAAAAAAAACCGATCATCTAGCTCATTTAAGAGCCGTTCTACAGCGATGTCGTAAATACGACATTTCCTTGAATCCTAAAAAATCTATCTTTGCAGTAGAACAAGGTAAACTTTTAGGATTTATTGTGTCAAGCAACGAGATGATTATCGACCCCGAAAGGACTCAAGTCATCTCGAAACTTCCCCCTCCTACATCCAAAAAGTCTATGCAGTCTTTCTTAGGCCAGATAAACTTCGTCAGGAGATTCGTCCCCAGTTTCTCCAAGATGGTCTGACCTTTACAGAACCTAATTAAGAAAGAAGCACAATATCATTGGGGACCTTTAGAAAATCAAGATTTTAATGCAATAAAAAAGGCCATAATAGACGCTCCTTCTCTCATGAGCCCCGAATTTTCGCAAGACTTCACGCTCTACACATTTGCTTCCGACCGCTCCTACGCTGCTGTCCTAACTCAAAAGAATGCTGAAAACAATGAAGTGCCCATCACCTTTATGAGATCTTCTTTCAAAGGCATGGAACTAAATTACCCAGCGGTAGATCAACAATCCTACGTTGTTTTCAAAGTAGTCAAGCACTTCCGATCTTATCTTTTGAAATCTAGGATGAAAGTTATTGTCCCTTACCCAGCCGTCAAGAACCTGTTAGTGCAGAAAGAACTAGGTGAAAAGAGGGCTAACTGGGTTACCTCCTTATAGAAGTACGACATAGAGATTAACCCAACTCAAATAGTGAGAGGCCAAGGGTTATGCAAGTTAGTTGCTGATTCAGCAGGAGGACAACAAGAAGAGAACGATAGGTCAAACCTAGGATAGTACAATCAAAATGAAATTTGTTGTGCACAAAACTCTGTCAGTCCCTGGTATGATGATATAAAATTCTGTCTTGAACATGGGTCAGCCCCCCGTCACTTGGATCCCACTAAGCAAGGAGCGTTAAGATTAAAGTCTGCTTCCTTTCATTTGGTTAATGGTATTCTGTTTCGTCAAAATTTTGATGGCGTACTTATGCACTGTCTTGAGAAAGACGAGGCATAATTTTTTTTACTAGAGTTGCATGCAAGAGAAGCTGGTGGGCATTTTGGTGGTGACACCACTGCCCATAAAGTCTTAAGAGCTGGTTATTACTGGCCCACTCTTTTTCGAGATTCCCATGCCTTGTGCCGTAAGTGTATTATCTTTCAAAAAGTGTAACATCCCGCTCTGGCGCACTGAGAAAACTTATTATTTGAGGACACTTGCTCGCAAGTGATTTGGACTTTTCTGATGTTAAAAAATTTATACTTGATTATGATACGTTATGATAGACGACATGATGTTTTACTATTTGATGTAGACAGGTTCTATTGACTCAGTTTTATTGAGTGTGCAGGGTTTTTGACTTTGATGATGCAGAGGCATCGGTAGAACCCCTTGGACTCCGGATTGAGTCAGGGAGTGTGCTAATTGGGTTGATCTATTTACTGTGATATTTTATTGATTTGATGATTTGATGATTGACTTGTTCTGACATGATTGTTGATGATGCAGGCTGACGATAGCTTGCCGACCAGACTCACATATGGAGTAAAGGGGCCACACACGATTTCTAGAGAGGTTGAGGGAGAGGCGTGGACAGTAGCCCTGCCATAGCCTACTAGCACTCCTGTCGTGGCTCGAACTGTAGGTTAACGATTACCTAGTTCGAGAGGATCCACGATGCCGTGAGGGTAGACTGTGACAGTCACTCACGATGATTCTAAAGGGTGCGCAATAAGGCGGGGGCCTTATTCCTTAGAGCCCTTATTCTCCCACAAGTTCACCTGGCGGAGTGTTGAATCCAGGGGTTATAGATGTATACCAATCAGTCAAGTTGGCGAGTGGCACCCTTGGAGCATGTGGTGCATCTTGAAGGGCACGTCACGCGAAAGAAACGAACGAGGCGAGTGGCACCCTTGGAGCACGTAGTGCGTCCTGAAGGGCACATCGTGTTGATGATGAAGAAGAAACAAACCTAGATGGCCCTAAGAAATTAACGCTTTAAGAAATCCTTAAACAACTTCCCTAACCAATTGTCGCCTAGCTCAGAATCTAAGTCCTAAGCCTAAGACTTTTCTAGGGTAAAAATTTTAGTGTAACCTTAAAGAAAAAGGCCCTCGCATAAATATAAAAATTCAAAGAAAAACCCACTTAAGTAATAGCTAGGTCTTCATAAAATTCTTGGGGTAAATAATGAGAGTAAGAATTAAATTAAAACTAATGGTTTTAAAATTTTGCAGAGAAGAAATTATTTCCTAACTTGTGAAAGAACAAAAGATAATTAAATAAATAATAAATGAAAAGATTTATGAGTGCATTTACCTTTTGGTTAAAAAAAAAAATATAAATAAAGGAAAGAAAGGGAATAATAAAAATGGGGAAATGAGCTTTTTAATAAGTTTAAAGAAAATAATTTTGGAGAAACGTGGGGGATGAGTGACACTTGTAAGACAGAGAATTTTTAGAGGGTTTTCATTAAAACTTAAAGGAAATGTGATTTAGGGCAAGAGGGGGTCTCAAAATTCTATAAAAGAAAGGTAGATGAGGAAGATGGGGATGGGGGGTTATGAGTGTAACGTTATGCTGCCGAATTGGACTTGACTGATTGCTTGTGAGGAGTTGGGTTTTTCTCAGCTCGTATTGGAGTGGTAGCTCAGCCTTGCGAGGCGAGCTGGGAAGCTAGGCATACCTTCTGGATTTGTGTGGCCCCTTTGCGGCTCAGGGAGCTAAGGGGGAAGCAGAGTACCCCTAGCGATTGGTTGGGAGGTACCAGTGCAGTCTCGACGATCGGTGAGCGGGAGCGGCATAGAGCACGTGGACAACAATCGGAGCAAGCAAACAGGCCATGGTACGCGTTTCTGTTGATTGACAGAATTTGGTAGGATGCACGTTTTAGATTTGCAGGTGTGATTGAGTAGGTAGACTGTTGCGTAGTTTATGATTGAAATTTTTATAATCTGGCTGATGGTTGGTTTATTAAATCTCCCTGTGATGTTGACTGTGACCCTTGCGCTTCTCCCCCCCATGCCTTCGATTCACATTATGACTGTGTTTATGCTGATGGACACTATCCCTACAGTAATCGATTCTCTTTAAGCTTTTATCTTTTACAATCAGATGATGGAAGGGACTCTTCTTTAGAGGTTTACTCCTTAGAACACTAAATAATCTTCATTTTTCCACTACATTTTCCATTAAGTAGACAACGCTGGAAATTAATTAAATATGCACAGTCCTGGTTGTGTCACCGCCTTACACAGGTCTTCCTTGCAAAGTTGCACTGTGTCTGCGATGTATTCCATTGTTAGGTTGATCGATTGAGGTGGAATAGTTTTTATTTATTTATGGGAATGTATAGCAATCTACTTACTGTAGCGGATCCTTCTTTAATAAAAATGTTCCTCGCCGACGTGTTTAGTAGCGCGTAACCTGCGTGCTTACTGACTCTGTATTCTTACTTAACCAGCATTTCATCTACTCTGCATATCCATTTAGTTCAGCCTCCCTGGTGTTTAATAAACCCACGAGTTCTTGGCTACGTTCGTTTTACTTTTCTTGGATAGCTTCTGATTTCTTTTGGTGGCTTTTAGACATGTCTCTGCTGGCGGTGTTTGTTTATGCAAATGGACAGTGTTGGAATTTCATGACCGCCTATCCCTTAACCCAACCGAGCCGGCACCTTAAGAGTCGATAAATTTTTAACCTGTGACAACAGTCTACGGAGGTTTCCTTTTTCCTTGCCTCGGCTGTTAGAGCAGCCCGAATGGTTAAAACCCTTCAAGGTTTGCCTCTGCACTGTGCTAAAGTCGCCCAATCTAGTCCTCTGCAACTGGTTAGATCCACCCAACTTCGCCCCTGCTTTGTTTTAAAGTCGTCCGTCTATAAACGATGGACGCATTCTCCCTGTGTGCACTGCAAATCATGGACTGTGCCATACCTCTGTTGGTCGCTTTACGAACGACAGTGAAGGGGTTCCTCCATGACACGGGCATGTCGATTTTGCCATTTAATTTTTGTGCCTTGACAGATACTCGTGATAGTAGCCGTGATGTTCGTGTTTTCGACCTCGTCTTCCATCCCATTCCAACCTGAGTTGTCAGGATGGATCACCGTAGAATCTCATAGATGTCTGTCGTCTTATGGTCTGGTTAATGTAACCGTCATAATAACATTCCAAATGTATGGTTGTCAATATTTTATGCATGGTTTCTTTATGAAGGATGGTTAGTGTGTTAAAGTAATCGAATCGAGGGCAGCATACCAAACGTAAGGTAATCAACGATTAATTGCAGGTTAATGGAACAGAGGTATGGTGGACATCATTTTCGAAATGCGGTTGAAATGTAGTCAAGCGTAAAAAGAGAAAAAATTCCACCTACTTGAATTAAATATTAAATTTTATTTCATGTAATTATCCCTCTCGTCTAGACTGCTCTCCTTCGTAGACTGTGCGGCTCCAACAACTTTTAGTATTCCCATTGACTTGGGTTCGATGAAGATAGAGGCTAGTGGTTGGGACTGGACCATTTTAGAATAGATGACAGCTGGAAGTAGATTGAAAATAGCATTTAAGGCAACAATCTACCTTCTAGATCAATCAATGCATTCTCATTTATTTCAGTCACAGTTCCAATAGCAAATCTACCTTAATTTAAATCAAAGCCATCTACCCCCTTTATTTTTCTTACTAATCCTGAGCCTGCGACTGGACTGCGTCCATGACTGTCAGCATGATATTTTTTTACGCAGACAGAGAGAGAAGGTCGTGGGTTTATGAGGTCCATGTGTCAGTCGGAGGGTAAAATGCCTTTGGTGTCTGACAGCCCACGCGCCCTCACTCAGTAAACTCACCTTTTTTTTAATTGCTTACACTAACCTGCTCGAGACCTGCTGGCTCCAATCACGATACAACTACATTCTGACTGGAACGGTGCCACCCTGACAATCGCCTTCACTTACCCGTTCCTGACCTTGGATACTAATTTAAAAGATAGCTGGAACATGAGGCTTCCAAGGTAGTAAGTTTTGTGCATTTAAAGTTGGGACATATAGATTTTATTTAATGATTTAATTTGTAGTCTTAAATTATGTAAGAGAGACGTTCTTGTAGTAGAGGATGGGTATGTTAGCGTTAAATCAGGTAAAGGCTATCGTTGTCTACTGCAATATTATTGTAACCTGGATGGTAAGGACATTGATCCTTTAATGGTTGGTTACGAGAACTTTATTACTTGGATAACCTGAATTGTTACAGTTGTGTAGTTGAAACTGTTATTGATAGCCTACCCTGTGAAGTCCGTGTTATTTCCATTGAATTAATATTTTAATATATAGGTTCTTGTAATTACAAATGTAAAATCTTGATATTTAAGGGATTTTATTATAATATAAAAGATATAGTAGTTTTAATGTAAAATCTTGTTATTTAATTGATTTGATTATCATATAAAGGTTACTGTAATTATAAATTTAGAATCCTGTTATTTAATTGAATGTTATTATAATATGAAGGTTATTGTAATAAAAGGGTAAAATCCTTGGTATCATTCGAATGTTATGGTAATATAGGAATGATGTTAGGATTAGGTTATTGTGCATGTTAAATTCAT
>JZKD02S1679869.1:154563-169624 GCA_000966675.3 Picea glauca | reverse complement strand
CAGGTTGATGTGATTTGGTTATGTGTTGTCCATATCTGATCTCTTTTATTTTAAAATACAACAATTACTTTGTTTCAATTTGATGAATAAAGATTTTTCTTCTTCGTTAATTGAATTGTTCTATACAAATTTTTGCACAGGGATTTATCTAATTGCGACAATTTGTAAATTATGAGATTGCTGTCGTTTTTTATGTCTTGTTTGTCCTGTTGCTTATATTCAAAGAGCATTGATGCTTCCTGTTTACAAGAAGCTCGTGAAAAGTCTGGTGCGGGTTTCCTCCCATCGAACAACTAAATCAGACACTTTGTGCGGGACAAATTGGAAAGCGTTATCACAGGTTAGTTTATTAGTGTTATTTCAGTAGTTTAGTTAGATGTATAGTTTAATTTTATAGTACAGATTATTATCTTAATTATTCAGCTTTGATAATTGTCATTTTTGTTTCATAAAATTATAAAATTCAAAAACAATAGTTTTGCTGTCATAGGACAATTTACAAATGATTTTTACAGGTTTTCATTTAAAATCTGTAATCTGTAAATATTGTATATTTGTAGTTTTCTGTTGATAATCGAATATTTAATTTCATTATTGCTGTATAATATTAGTAGATAGACTGTATATATTTATTTCATATTTGTTTATTAGTTTGTTTTAATTATTTTTTTCATTTAGATTAGTTTCTTTAGTTAATTTTCTTTCGTTTTCTTTTTAGGACTTAGATCGGCCAACAGAGCCACTAAACCCATCAGGGTGGATCATCCCAAACGGATTGGGTTATTTAGACAACCTCGGACCGGATCCACTCTTCTAGTTGGCGAGCGTTCATTTTCGCTCGTCAACAAATGGCGCTAGAAGGAGGGCCTGAAAATTATTAATGGCACGAGGCAGTCGTAAGACTCCTCCACCACCCAACCACTCACCTATAGTGACAAGAAGTCATTCAAACGACAATATCCCCCCTCAAACAACAACCACATCAAACGATGATCTACAGATCACAGTTGAACCAACAACCCCGAATCCTGCAGGTGGTGACGTACAAGAGATTGTTCGCCAATCTCTCTTGAGAACACATAGTACCTTCACCCGTTTAAGGCAGCCAAATTGGCCTTTGGACCAACCCTTAGACTTCTCTGAGGTCAGATAAAAACTTGGAGGCACTAACCTCATTTTAAACCCTACAGATCCAATCCTCAATCCTGCTGCAGGAGGATCTGGAATACCACCCTCACCACCTCCATCACCTCCTTCTTCTTCGGGAGAAGACTCTTCTGACGAAGGAAATTCTCCTTCTTAGCCTTCCACACCACCTTCACCAATGGCCAACCAGAACAATTCTACCAGACCTTGGTTCGACCAGGATGCAGTAGCCGTACCTGGGCCTCAGCATCCCTTACCCAAACATCCGGAGAAGTGGCTTCCCAAGTTTGAACCTGACTCTAAACAGATCACCGAAGATCACGTTAAAAAGTTTATGTTATCCATTAGACTCTGTAATGTAGAGCATGAAGACGTAGTCTGTAGGTTGTTCCCCTACACTTTTGAGGGAAATGCCTCTACTTGGTACTTTTCACAGCAACCCGATACCATCGTGTCTTGGGAAAAGTTTGAATCTTGCTTTCTGGAAAAGTTCAGAGACGATAATTCCCCGGAATTCCTAGTTATGGAGCCTTCTAGCTTAAGAATGAACCCAAAAGAGAAAATTAAAGACTTTAATCAAAGATTCTTAACACTAAAGAACCGAATCCCTATGGATTCCATGCCTGCCGAGAATCTTATCATAGCATACTATACTAAAGCCTTGCATCAAAGTATATCCATTTGGGTAAAAGGATAAAAGAAAGACACGTTGTTAGAGGCCTTTGAAGAAGCCAATGAGATTGAAAAAGACATACTTAGTTTAAAAGACACTACTAGCAACAAAACAGAGACTAGTTCTTCTTCCAAAAAGAAGATCGAAATCCTCCCTAGACCTGCTCAAAATAAAACACAACCTGAAAGCTCAGATTTAGAAAACTTAACCAAAGTTGTTCAAAAACTATCAAATCAAGTTATGGATTTGAAAAGGACGGCCGAAGAAGCTTCTTTGATCAAAGGGCCTTACAAACCCCCATTCAGGAAGCCTTTTCCCACCAACAGACCTAATCCAAATATTGAGGGATTAAATCTAGAAAGTCTGCAATTTGCCCTTCAAACAATTCTGGAAGCCCAGGATAACTTGATGCCTCCTGAGATTCCTGAGGAGGTTGTTGACCAAGAGACTGTTCAAGAAGAAGAATCTTTTCCAAACATTTTTGGACACTTCTCGGATAGAATCTTTCAAGCTAACTTCGAGACAATACATCCCTATAATACTAGGAGTAAGACAACAAACAAACCTTCTTCCAAAAACACTACAACTTTGCCTCCGAAGCAATCTAAACCAGTTGAGACTAAACAAAGTCATGTAAAACCCAACTTAGATTATGATTTAGTTGAAGATCTTAAAAATTTAAGGGCTAACATTTCTGTTTATGAATTATTAAAATTTTCATTTTTGCTACAAAAAATGTTACATAATATTGCAGAGAATAGCAAATGGTAATTTGAACAAGGTTGTTCCGAACAAAGTTCCTCAGAATACTTCCACTAAGAATAATCCTGACCCTCACGATGAAGGAAGCCTTCCTGTAAATAATGTAACAAATGTAGATAAATTAGCTTTAGAGACTGCTAGTAAAAAACCACAAGCTTCCACACTTACTACTCGCAGGAATGTACCTCCATTTTTGTTAACTTTCGAAATCTTTAATAGAAACGTGCACAATTGTATGGTAGACTCAGGAGCATCATCCAATGTGATGCCATGGTCTGTATGTCAGAAGATTAATGCTAAAGTTGAACCATCCACTTTAAAAATCATACAGCTTGATCGGACCAGTGTTAAGGTCATAGGCGAATTAAGAAATGTGCTTATAAGATTATCGTCTAACCCCAAAGTTCATCAAGTCATTGATATTATTGTTGTGGATATTCCAAAAGTGTATGTTCTATTTTTAAGCAGGGACTGGTCAGAGCAGCTACACGGCTATTTTGTGACAGATTGGTCTCACCTGTGGCTTCCAGAGAACGGAAAGCACAAAAAAATCAAGGTAATTCGTGAACACTACCTTAAGTTCACGGTCACAGATTTGAATGATCCCAATGAACCATTTACACCTTCTGCTGATTCACCCGAAATACAAGGGATGGATACCTTTTTCGGCAATTTTATGGCCGAGACTTCAACTATCATCAAACTAGAACAACAGTCCGAGATTGTAGCATATGTGCAGCCAACAACTTCTACACAACGGTCTCATACACCCGATGAAAATCAAATTTGGTCTCTTTATTTTGATAGGTCAAAGTCCAAAGAAGGAGTAGGTGCAGGTTGCGTTATTATTGATCCCTCAGGTAACAAAACCTTGATTGCATGTAGGTTAGAATTTGAATGTACTAATAACACAACAGAATATGAGGCTTTACTGCAGGGCCTTAGAAAAACTTTAGACATGAACATTCAAAACTTGACTGTCTTTGGTGATTCCGAAATAGTGGTTAGACAGGTAAGAGATTCTATCCACTGTCCGTCTCCGCATCTTAAAAGCTACCAATCAGAGGTATGGAATTTAGTGAATAAATTTTCTGCTTTCAATATAAATTCTATTCCTAGATTGAATAATTCTGAAGCTGGTCTATTAGCTAACGTAGCTTCCAAACTCTTTCCTGCAGAAGGCTTGTCCCCGGATGCATTCTCCGTCGAACTATTGTTCAGACCATCCATTCCCGACAACATTATGAACTGAAGAGTCTTCGACGACGATCAATAGATCATTAGCTTCCTGCATATGGAAGAAACTTTTCAAGGTGCGGTGATTGACGAATGCACTCATGACGACAATTTGCGCGATTTCACGGTAATACCAGATCCGAGATCTCCTGAATCCTCATCGGACATGGTAAATTCGATCCCTAAATCTGTAGTTAGATTAGAGAAATTTTACGATCTTCAAGATAAATTCAAAAAATTGGTCAACTGTAAAACCAATAGTTCCTCATTATCATATGAAAAAGTAAACTTAGGAACTGATGACAATCCGTAGTGCATTAATTTAGGGTTGGGGTGTTCTGAACAAGAAAAAGCTGCATTTATTAAATTGTTTAAATAATTTAAAGATGTTTTTGCGTGGATGTAGGATGACCTTAAAACTTTCAACCCTAACATCATACGACACGTCATTCTGATGAAACCCCAAACCTTTCCCTTTCAACAAAAATTAAGAAAAATGAACCCTAAGCTCGAACCGATCATCAAAAAAGAATTAAATAAACTCCTAAATGCTAAGATAATTTTCCCAGTTAGGCACACTCAATGGGTTTCTAACCTTGTCCCTGTCCGGAAGAAAAGTGGAGAAATATGACTTTGTGTCAATTTCCGAAACCTTAATAGAGCGTCTGATAAAGAAAACTACCCTGTCCCACCCATGGAATAGATCCTTCAACAGGTATCTGGTTCTGAGAGGATATCTTTATTGGATGGTTTCTCGGGGTACAACCAAGTCTCTATGTCTCCTCCAGACCAACTTAAAACTACCTTCCGCACTCCATGGGGCACCTATGCTTATCGAAAAATGCCCTTTGGATTAATTAATGCCGGTGCCACTTTCCAGAGAGCGATGGACATCTCTTTCCGAGGCTTAATCAATCAGTCTGTCGTAGTTTTCTTAGACAATGTTACTATATTTTCCAAAAACAAAACCAATCATCTAGATCATTTAAGAGTCATTCTACAGCGATGTCATAAATATGGAATTTCCTTGAATCTTAAAAAATCTATCTTTGCAGTAGAACAAGGTAAACTCTTAGGATTTATTGTGTCAAGCAACGTGATGATTATCGACTCTGAAAGGACTCAAGTCATCTCGAAACTTCCCCCTCCTACATCCAAAAAGTCTATGCAGTCTTTCTTAGGCCAGATAAACTTCGTCAGGAGATTCGTCCCCAGTTTCTCCGAGATGGTCAGACCTTTACAAAACCTAATTAAGAAAGAAGCACAATATCATTGGGGACCTTTAGAAAATCAAGCTTTTAATGCAATAAAAAAGGCCATAATAGACGCTCCTTCTCTCATGAGCCCCAAATTTTCGCAAGACTTCACGCTCTACACGGAACTAAATTACCCAACGTTATATGAACAAGTCTACATTGTTTTCAAAGAAGTCAAGCACTTCCGATCTTATCTTTTGAAATCTAGGACGAAAGTTATTGTCCCTTACCCAACCGTCAGGAACCTGTTAGTGCAGAAAGAACTAGATGAAAAGAGGGCTAACTGGGTTACCTCCTTATAGAAGTACGACATAGAGATTGCCCCAGCTTTAATAGTGAGAGGCCAAGGGTTATGCAAGTTAGTTGTTGATTCAACAGGAGGACAACAAGAAGAGAACGATAGGTCAAACCTAGGACAGTACAATCAAAATGAAATTTGTTGTGCAGAAAACTCTATCAGTCCCTGGTATGATGATATAAAATTCTTTCTTGAACATGGATCAGCCCCCCGTCACTTGGATCCCACTAAGAGAAGAGCGTTAAGATTAAAGTCTTCTTCCTTTCATTTTGTTAATGGTATTCTGTTTCATCAAAATTTTGATGGCGTACTTATGCGTTGTCTTGAGAAAGACGAGGCAGAAAAAGTTTTACTAGAGTTGCACGCAAGAGAAGCTGGTGGGCATTTTGGTGGTGACACCACTGCCCATAAAGTCTTAAGAGACGGTTATTACTAGCCCATGATTTTTCGAGACACCCATGCCTTGTACCGTAAGTGTATTATTTGTCAAAAAGCATCTGGGCGCATACAAAAACCAATGTTTCCTTTGCAGCCTGTTTCAGTAGACTCTCCTTTTCAGCAGTGGGGCCTTGATATTATAGGTCCAATCAATCCGCCATCCTCACAATAACATAAGTTTATCATAACAACCACATATTATTTCACCAGGTGGTCTGAAGCTGCCGCGTTAAGAACTGTGAATACCAGTCAGGTAATTGCCTTTTTAAATTCGAATATTATCACTCGTTTTGGTATCCCTGACTGTTTATTATTCGATAACGCTTCTTATTTTTCGTCTCTTGAGATGAGCGAGTTCACTTTAGAAAAAGGAATTAAGTTGAAGTATTCTGCGAGTTACTACCCCCAGGGAAATGGATTGGCAGAATCAACAAATAAGAATATGATTAAGATTATCAAGAGAACGGTAGCTGAAAATCACAAAAACTGGCATAATGCGATGTTAAATGCAGTTTGGGCTGATAGGGTGAAACCAAAAACTGCTGTAGGTAACTCTCCTTTTTTTCTCGTCTATGGAAGAGAAGCAATTCTACCACCACACATTCTTCTTCCCTCATTACATCTTTCGCAGAAAATACAAGAAGAAGACTGTCCCCCTTTGGTAAGACGAATTAACGCTTTAATGAAACTAGAAGAGGTAAAAGCTCAAGCTAAACGCAAGTTAGATCAGCATCAACTAGTGGTCAAGAGCTGGTTTGATTCTAACTCTGCCTCTAATAGGAACTTCGAAGTAGGTGACCTTGTTTTGAAATGGGACAAACCGCACGAGGGAAAGGGAGAGCACACCAAGTTTCAAAACTTATGGATTGGACCATTTTTAATTGCTGAGAAATTGGGTCCCAGCTCTTTCCGATTACAGAATCTAGAGGGACAGCCTGACACCTATCCGGTGAATGGCCAAGCTCTGAAAAGATATTTCACTTGATGACAACCCTTTGTATACTATGTAAATATTTTCTTTTGTTTTCTTTTGTTTTACTGTTTTATTTTGATTTGTCCCCTTGTACTCATCAGTTTTTATTTTTGGAAATACACATACCTGCATTTTGAACTGTTCAAACAAGGAAAACATAAAATTCTTTCACTAAAACTACTGCTGAAAATCGTCTAAACATCAATTATAATATACTCTTGAAATTTACATTTGTGTTGAAAAGACTGTTGTTTGAAAGAAGTTAACTGATTTCGATCTATGAGTGAAGCCTATCACGATCATCCATTATCTTCTTACGCTGTCCCTGTTCCTTAAGGGAATACCTCAGAAGATGTGTCCCTGTCTTAGAAGTTCAGTTTTGTAAATAAACTATCTCTGGATCTTAATGAAGGACAGTTAAAAAATTCTTTCAAGGTCTGTAAAAAATATGTCCAAAATATTATAATTTTCAGCATAACCCCGCTCAATTTTATATCTTTAAAAATAAATAAATCATTAAAAGAGTTGTGGGAAGTGCTTGTAAACCCGTCAGGATGCTGAACAGGTCTGCTGGCAGCAGGTAAATGCATGCATGACGCCAAGACAACTTCGCCGAGGTACTGAACAAGCCCGTTGGCAGCGAAACAATGTCGGGTATATGAAATTTTGTAAATATGAAACCTCTTGACCTTAAAATGTCCTTTATTTTGATCTGGAACTTCTTCGCAGGATACAGATATCAGAGTGGGTTAAATGACAACCCTGTCGAGGCTATGGATGCCTGCTGGCAGCAGTGGCTCTGTCAACAATATTGGGGATTTTTATCTTTAATATCGTGGTTCGCTTATCTTAAGACTGTTATCAGTTTTCATCCTTTAAGAACTGCTGGAATATTTGATTACTGATGATGTTTAAGACAATTTTCCGGTTGTTTTTGAGTTTGAATTTTTCTTGTTATCATAATCTGAATTTGTTTGGCAGAGATAACTGCTTCTACCAGTGTGTCGCCATTGTTGGCAACCATTTCACATTTTTATCCTATCCTTATAAGCTGACCATGCAAGTGTTTTAAAACCCTTGATTCTCATCGCAATATTTTGATAATATGACATGATTATCTGACACAGTTGCACACCTGCCTGTTGTCCTCGTTTTCACGACTGCAAGTGTGAAAAATTTGATTTAGAAGTCACCTCAATTGCATTAAAATCGTTACTTGATTATTTTGGTTACTCTTGTCTTTATGTTCATTGCATTTCCAATTTAATTATAATCGCACAGTTGGCAAGACACCAAGATCTTTACTCATTTGGCATTCTTTTGTTGTTAATATGATTTCATTTTTATAGTGATGATATTATAATGACTGTCATTGAGTCCTCAATACATTGGTGGTTTGATGTGCTATAGTCTTTCATCGAATTCCTTGGCGCATTGGTTTCGTATCAACACATTGACATTGTGGTTAGACCTTTGGTGTAATCATTTCATACAACATATATTTGTTATGATAGAACCCTTGGTGTTGATTTCGAAACATTTTTTTGATTTTAAAACCATGCAAACACTATTACTTGTGTGAATTTTTGGATTGACTTAACATAGTTTTCGTTAATCGTTTGAATGTCGTTAATTTTAACACATTGCAATAGTGATTCACTATATGCGCCATCGGTTGTACATATGGATATGACAGTTTTGCATGGGCTGATCTAGCTCCACCACCCTCGCACACTCGGGCATTAATGCCTCCCTCCTATCCCAGGTTACCTCTGTTGAAGTCTGTGAGCTATTCGATCTTGCGTTTACCCTGTCCAAACCCTCGCGCGTTTTCCCGGCTCACTGTGTGCCCTTGCCTATGGCACCTGTGGTGTGCGTAGAGCCTAATGGAAGCCAAACACTCTTGCTGTTCGATAATGCCCGTGAAGATTTGGAAAATGGTGGTTGGCTGATGTTTATCCAGAGGTTTGAGGGTTTTAACCTCTCGATAGCCCAATAGTTTTCTCTTACCTTTGATGGATGCAGGGCTAAGGTTGGTGACATACAGCTCGAGCTAAATGAGAAATTCATAAGCTCAGCTACAAGACTACCAATTACAGGGAAAAGGTGGTTTAAAAACTCTAAAGTTGACGAGGTGCCATGGCCACTCCTATTCACATCAAGAAAGATTGTTAGCTACGATAGAGGTATGCCTCTCGCTACCCTTAAATCCAGGTGGCACGATCTTTTGGCAATCATTAAGAAATTTGTGACCTGCGAAGGTCGTTATGGCTTGGTATTTCTGTATCTCCTACGCATCCTTTACAAGATGTCCAAACGTTTAAGTGTGAGAAGGCTAATAGCAGCCTTTTCCATCACTGCTTGATCAAACTCATTATCGTCCACCATTTGAGCCTTAGTGGTGATTGTTGGCAAGACTTCTTATCAAGGAATGGCTTTGCCACTGCCGAGTCTGTCCAAGTGGACAAGGTTGTGGTTACTGAAACTCTGGTTGGACCAGCCGTGCCACTTCACATCCTTCTACCCCCTGTCAAACCCTCAGATTCCCCCAACCTTGATCTACCCGATGCCATGGCCAACCCGTGTGCTAAGGATGATATTAAGGCCGTCAAAAGACCTGGAAGGAATAAAGTCAAGGGTGATACTGTTGTCAACAGTAAGGGAAAGAAAAATGCTCAATTGATATCGAGATTTTCCTGGAACAAGCCTAAATAGAACGTCGACCAAAAGCCCATCGCCTTGAGTGAGGATTCAGACTCGGAGATCGAGCATTTTCTAGCCGAGGAATAACCCTATTCTCATGGCCTCTACTCTAAGGAACCCTATGACTATGTCTCTAACTTACCTCCGTGCCTCAAAAATGACCCTAACTACCCGAGAATCAAGCTTCACAATGAAACCCCTAATAACTTGAATAAACCCTTGCCGGTGATGCCAAAGCCCAATCAATAACCATGCATCCAATGTAATGTTTGGCTAGAACGTTATTACATCGACGTTCCCCTATTGCAATCAAAGATCAAATCGTTAGAGGAACGGGTGACAGTGCTGGCGAAGGAGAATGACAAGCTACAAGCCAACGAGAAGAAACAAAAAAACATCGGTTCAATTGTCTTCAAAAATGTCGAAGCAGCAACGGCCTTTGTCAATTCAAAATTATCATGACCGAGTTGTTTTCTTACTGCCCAGGTATGTATTTCAACATAGATTTTGCTTTATGAGTTTGCTTGAATTAATATAACGGATTGGGTTTTATTTCAATTCGCTCTGTTTGTTTTTAATAGATTCAAAACAATTCTGTTGACCTTGAATTATCAGAAATGATTTCATTATGAATCATGTATGGAAGATTTGCTTTGCTAAATTCGGACATAGCTACGATTTAGTTAATATTCTCAGATTAGTATAAATGATTGATTGTTTTTGAGTCGGTTTGAATTAGGGTAGTCGATTGGGTTTGTTTTCATTTAGTTCTGTTCAAATAGATTTAAGGAATGATTCTGTTTTGTTTTCATTTTAGATTATGATTTCATCCGACCTGTACAGGAGATTTATTTGCTAGAATCAGACACAGCTATGATTTGGATTGATACGATTTTGTTGTTTCTGGATTATGACGGCTCTGAGTTGGTTCAATTTATTTCTTATGGTTTGATTTTGAGACGATTCTGTATGCTTGAATTAGGATGGTCTTTTATGTATGCAATGCATCAATATCAGAGATTGGTTTGGTAAATACAATTCAATTTATTGATTCGAAAAAACAACTCTGTTAGTTTTGGATTTAAAAACGATTTTGTTAATTTCTGAGTCGACATAAAATATTGCATTTATGAATGATTTGTTTGATCGGTTACAGTTCGTGTCGATTGAAATTTATTCACGAAAATGATTTCATTGGTTTCAAATTGTCTAAATGATTGTGTCGGCCCCAGATCATTTCGATTCATTCCTGTTTGATTCGATTCGCGAACAATGCTGCGTGCCTTGAATTAGCATGAGTTGGATTAGATTCAAAGTTAGATTTGATACGACTCTGTTAGTTTGGATTTAAACGATTCTGTTGAGTGTTGGATTGACATATTATGTCTATATTAAATTCTTATTAGAGATTTGCTCGATATTCGTTTAGGGTCTGTTTTAATTGAAATAGATTCAAACACGATTTCATTTGCTATCGATTAGCATAGAAGTTGTGGTTTAAATGATTCATTTTGTTTTCAATTAGCAATTAAAGATTTGAATAGATTTATGTTAGCATTTCATTGATTTAATACGATTTTGTTTTCAAATTAGACCAGCTACAGAATCGTGAGATTCTGTATCTAGTCTTAGAATTTAGATTTTTGTTAGTTTTACAAATAAAATATCACCTAAAATTGTTTATTCTTGTCCACTTTCAGGTGCATACGAATTTCAATGATCAATGGGATATGCTGTGGCAGTTTAGGAGAATATTTTGTGGGATAGTTTTGTTATAGGTTGTTAGTTTTAGTCAGGAATAGAGACTTGGGAGATTATCCCTAGATTTTTTGTAAACTATTTTTGATAATTCCCACAGGGATGTTTTACCCTGTGGTCTTTAAATACTTATTATTTTTTGTAATGAAAGGATCATCATCACGGTTGGGAGAACTAGACTATGGATTTATAATACAGACTGGGATGAAAGTTGATGTCTTGTAACAGCTTTAGCTTTCAATATATCAAACTTTTATTTCAAGTTTTCTTCATATCAGATTGCAATCAATTATCGACTACTTTAGCTATCGTAATTCTTTGCAGGTTGATGTGATTTGGTTATGTGTTGTCCATATCTAATCTCTTTTATTTTAAAATACAACAATAAATTTGTTTCAATTTGATGAATAAAGATTTTTCTTCTTCGTTAATTGAATTGTTCTATACAAATTTTTGCACAGGGATTTATCTAATTGCGACAATTTGTAAATTATAAGATTGCTGTCATTTTTTATGTCTTGTTTTTCCTGTTGCTTATATTCAAAGAGCATTGATGCTTCCTGTTTACAAGAAGCTCGTGAAAATTCTGGTGCAGGTTTCCTCCCATCGAACAACTGAATTGGACACTTTGTGCGGGACAAATTGGAAAGCGTTATCACAGGTTAGTTTATTAGTGTTATTTCAGTAGTTTAGATAGATGTATAGTTTAATTTTATAGTACAGATTGTTATCTTAATTATTCAGCTTTGATAATTGTCATTTTTGTTTCATAAAATTATAAAATTCAAAAACAATAGTTTTTTTGTCATAGGACAGTTTACAAATGATTTTTGCAGGTTTTCATTTAAAATTTGTAGTCTGTAAATATTGTATATTTGTAGTTTTCTGTTGATAATCGAATATTTAATTTCATTATTGTTGTATAATATTATGAGATAGACTGTATATATTTATTTCAGATTTGTTTATTAGTTTGTTTTAATTATTGTTTTCATTTAGATTAGTTTCTTTAGTTAATTTTCTTTCGTTTTTTTTTTAGGACTTAGATCGGCCAACGGAGCCGCTAAAACCGTCAGGGTGGATCATCCCAAATGGCTTGGGTTATTTAGACAACCCCGGACCGGATCCACTCTTTTAGTTGGCGAGCGTTCATTTTCGCCCATCAACAGGTCCCAAATAAGGGTGTTGGGGAGGATGGGCGGGTCCACGAGAAAAAAAGATTATAATTGATGGGTACCATTGCAATCAGTGCAAAGAGAGGAATCCAGTGGGACATGTCCCAAATAAGGGTGTCAATAGGACCACTATTTGTTTTACTACTACAGAGTTATACTCAGGTATGAACAATAATGCAGTGACATAATGCCCAGTTTTTTATTAGTTAAAATTGCGTAGTAATTTGGCAACCTGGATGCAGGAGGCCGAGTTACACTGCAAAATTTCCCTTATGTTGTTGTTTTGTTCTATTGCGGTAGAAAGGGTTAGGGTTTTGAGGGTTCCTATGGACAAGGGTTTTCCATGTGATATAACTCTTTGATATACTGATGAGGTCAAACAATAGTACTCAGCCTAATATCTCAAGGATCTAACTAATGAGGCTCGACCGTACCCTCAGTCGTACTACCCAATTACCCAGGTATGTGAGAGTAGTATTCTCGAGTGTTGTTCTTGGTGTCACTATAGCAGTTAGGCAGTTGATAAGATGATCTATATATTGTTTCAATAGACCTTTGGGACTCCTTATATACTCGAGGGTACGCAGGAGTGAATGGTCATGTACAAGTGTTGTCTAATGTGATACTACTTGAAGGGGTACCAAGAGGGGTTATAGAGGTATCCAACTAGGTGAAACAATGTATTTCGAGTAACCTATGAAGTCGTCTATATTTCCTGCATGTAGTCCTCCCCAACCATAGTTTTACCCATTGAACAATAGATAATTGTGCTTTAAATACGTCGACAATACACATCTCTAGCCTGCATTGTTTTTTGTTTAAAAATTCTATGGAGGAAAGTGCTATGATACTTCTTGTAAGGTACCATATGTTATTATGCAAAGAAGAAACATAATTTTATAACTATTATCAACGAAAAGAGCATAATATAGAGCACAATGACATAATTGATTCCATAAATGATACCTTTATTATATCAATAACCAAGTTCTCTTTCCTCTTCAAGGGGGCAACCTCCAACAAAGAAGATCTCAAGTACAAATGATTCTCAAGACAAAAATATTCCATGCTTTCTACTAGGGAATATTCTAGAGGAAGATCTTTCTAGAAGCGAAACCTTCTACTAAGTCTTCTTACATTATCTGTGTGCACATTATTACATAGGCCTTATTTACTAGTTTTGGCCTTTATTACATAGAAAACATATTATTCTATCTGCTTGAGGGGTTAGGGAGGTTAGGACCCTAACACAAGGAGAAACCATTTTAGAGCATTTTGGGTCAAATCTAACCTTTCCGTCATGCTCAGAAGGCCTGAAAACCCTAAGATTTGATGGAATATCCAACAATATTGAGAGGGCGGGGGGTGAATCAATATTGCCTACTTTTTCTTATTAATTTCACCAATATTAAGAACACACATTAATTATTCAATTAAGCAATATATGACAAACAAAAAACCCTTATGAACACAATATTTTATCGTGTAACCCAATAGGGAAAACCACAAATACTTTTCTATTAACTGCAAAATTCTATTTTTACAAGTTACATAGAAGGAAGATGTTCTTCCTTTTCAATCAACACTAACTGATCAGGATGCACCCTTACCCTTGTTCACTAGAACCAACTGGTAGGAGGCTTCGACCCCCTATTTAGTCAGCTGCAACTAAAAAGGAATCACCTACTCCCCTTTTTCACCAACACCAACTGGTAGGAGGCTTCGACCCCCTGTTTAGTCTGCTACAACTGACAATGAAGCACCTATGCTCCTTGTTCACCAACACCAACTGGTAGGAGGCTTCAACCCCTTGTTTAGTCAGCTACAACTGACAAGGAAGCACCTACTCCCCTGCGGGCTCGAACCTACCCTTGCACCTCCCAACCACCCTTAATTTCACAATGTAATTCAATATCTTCTGCTCTTCATTGACTTTTATTCATGTAGACATTAACATAAGTCCTTTCAGATTTGACTTCGACTTGTTTTCCCTTGCTCCACCCTTCCTCCCTTTATGTAGGTTATAACACTTATAACTCTTTTACTGTACTCTGTTCAAGGTGCTCATAAACACATTGAGATACTATTAAGTCTTCAATTCTTCTTAGAGTTATTAACTACTGCACTTTCTACTTGTCTGCTGCAACCTTTGCTTGTATGGCCTTCTAGTTATCTGCAGTCAAACTTAATCTCTTGCTCTCTGGCTTCTGTCATTTAATATTCAATGAATTTGTTGTAGTCTAATAAAGGTATTCTATATCAAATACGGGATTGAATAACTATTGCTCTATCTTCTTCTGTTCTTGATCTTCAATAAGACATTGATAGGCCCATTAGAACCAACAGTTCTTCTTCTTGAACTTTGCTTCTATTTTGATCTTCTTATCTGAACTGCAGAGACACTTTCTTCTCACTACTCTTTCTCATTTATATATTCTTCCAACTGGTGTGAGCTATGAAACATTGTGTCCCTTTGTTTGGACCATCACACGTCTTCATTTTAACATTAACAATAATCACTATTATTATTGTAATGTCCCCCACCTCTTAGAGAGGTAATGAGGAGACTCAGTGGCCTGGGCACCCCCACTAGGTCATAGTCTCACACTGAAGGGGGGGGAAAGTCAAGAAGTTAAAATTTAT
>JZKD02S1679869.1:126092-154553 GCA_000966675.3 Picea glauca | reverse complement strand
TGCTTCTACATCTTGAATATATTGTGATCTCCATGTGTTGATGAATCTTGTATGCACTTAATAACTCAATAAATTAGTAGTAGTTAGTGATTCCAAGAAAGAATTTGGCTTGGATCATTACAATTATTCAAACATTAATGTTAATTATTTTAACTTAGTGAGAGTTCTTTTCATAAATCGATCACATGTATGGATCAATTTATTTTTAACTTGATTCCATATCTCTAAAAATATTGCAGAAACTGAGTTCTATAGAGGTACTTCCTTCAAACCATTTACATATGATCGACAACGCAAAACCACAGGTTTATCAAATTAAGTGATGTATTATACTTTACCTTTATTTCTCTTATTCCATATGATCACATGCGGTGACCAGGCGCTAGGCCAAGCGAGTGCTTGATTGCTTATTGAAATCAATGGTCACATTTTAATATCCCGATGAGATGGATGATTCTCTTTTACTTCAAGAATTCATAACTTCGTCCTTCACAACTTCCATCCTCTTTACAAATCTCCCGAATAACAAATGCGTGTCCATAATCTTCAACGATTGAGATTTCTCCCGAAGCATTCTACATATCGAACGACTCATGTCCACTTCGAGACTTTAGCCTTCAGGACTTCCATCCTCTTTACAAATATCCCGAATAACATACACGTGTCCATAATCTTCAACGATTGATATTTCTCCTGAAGTGTTCCTCTGATAAGGTGACTCATATCTATTTCAAGACTTCGGGTAATTCGATTTCTCCACTTCCCATTTCTCCCGAAGTGAGATTCCCAAAGTGTAATCTCCTCACAACTTTTAAACCGAAATGAATGTTGTTTTTTGATCGTGATCTTGGATCGATGACTCGATCTATCTATGATGTTGCTTGTTATCACTCCAGGAAACTCTCCTAGGCTGTAAGTCGGAGATGCCTGGTAACTAACTCTTTTTGGAAATATTTTCTTAATATTTGATGTGGTTTTTGGATCAAGATGAATATCTAGGGACTAGACTATGTTTTCAAGACTGTCTAGAAATATAAAATCTCATAAGGCCTTCTAGTAATGCAATCAGACAAGGTTTGATTAAATGGAGGAGAAAATAGTTATTGAACCATACTATACTCATATAAAACAAGCACAATGGGTTTAATAACTAAAGAAATAACTTATGATTCTCAACTTAATCAATCAATTAGTGAGATGACAGTCACATGCAGATTGAATAAGCATCAATAAAGAACCTTCACTCATAAGATATCAGAGAACAAAAAAGAAAAGTCTGATACACAACTGAAGGAAGCTTGCAATTTTTTACATAATAAGAATAGGTCTCTCTTACAGTAGCAGCATGTAGAACCCAAAATCGAACCCTTGGTTCATCTTCTATCCTAAGCTTTATAGCATTACAAAACAGTTCTGAGATCCTGAAAACAAGGATCAAATATACTAAGAATAGTAATTCAAAATTCTGTTGCAAAATAAGTGGGATGCTTCCCCAAAATGAGGCCAATCCCAGATTTCTCTCTGTTGATTGTTGGTGTAGTGTAGAATAGCCTCCCAAGGCTAAATGATGACTTTCAAATAGAGACTAAGTCGAATTTGTTGATGTGGCCAGGTGTCCTGCTTTCTGTCTTAATTAAAAATGTCCATAAACCTTTGAAATAACTCCTTTCTCCATAATATGTCAAAAATAACTGCTGGGCTGGACTTGATAATTCATTAGACATTCATTGGAAAAGATCCCGAATCTTTTCATCTCAAAAATCCTTGACCTGTGTAAAAACTCATCCAATTCTGGACACACAGGATTTCGGTGGTTATCTGGGAAAGTTCCTGGGTGAGTTATCCACCGAAAGTGCCTCTTTTCAGCGGTTAATGAGCACATCGTAGGCTCGCCTAAACCACCGAAAGTTAAACTTTGAAGAAGTTCCAAAATTGAAAAAATGTTTATCCTGAATCCTCTTTTAATACTCAAACTTTCTTAGATGCTGCAGTCCTGGTTCGTGCAGACCTATGAACTTTTGCTGACTGTGTAGGGGGTTCTGGTACATCCATTATAGTTGTGGCTAAATTAGCCAAAGTATCCAGTCTAGTTTGTTCCTCTTCAGGTGCTTCAAACTTCTTTAACTTGAGCCTCAGAATCCTGAGCTGCCTGTAGAGTTTCATATTTTCTCTGATCAAATCTTTGTTTCTATATTTGATTTTGTCATTTTTTTCTTTAAGAGTTTGATTCATTTTGAACAATTTAGCATTTCTCTCAGTGAGGTCTGTGTTGGCTTTTTTGATTACCCTATCCAGAACTTCCCTCTCATAAATCTCTTGTAGGAGCTTGTTGATTTTCCTTGCTTTACCCTTTTTAGGCCTGCTTGAGGAAGCTTCTGCTTCGGGTTGCCTATGGGTCTCTGGAGGATTTGATGGAGGTAAATTTGAATTCAATTTTGCATCCTGTTTGATCTGCAAGTTGTCATGTGTCTTTGCCATCCCCTGCTCTGATTCAGAGTCACTATAAGGTAGATTGAGAAGGTTTTTTCCTATGACAGGGTTTTTATCTTCAAACTGTAATTTCCTCTTGGTTCCTCCCTTCTTGCTAAGGGATGCTTTTATAGGATCTCTGGGTATTGAGATTCCTTTCCTTTTCTTGTGACTACTCTTAGGAGTAGGATCTTTTCCGCCTCTAGCCTTTTTAGCTTCTATCTCTGGAGGTCTTTCTGTTTGAAACTCATTCCAAAAGAAAAAGAAACCCCACTCAATGTGTTTCCTCTGCAGAGCTTCTCTCACAAGAAGGGTGATCAGCCCCTGATGTGATAATCTGCTTACAATTTTGGCAGGCTGGGCTTTCACCCGTCTTGCCATCTTAGTCAGGGTTTTATGAAAGAAATAAGGCATGTTTATGTGTTCTCTGCCTGTGAAATGATTCAACAGTTTAAAATGGTAATACATTACCCTGTTGTAGCGCCCCTCACAAGTGATATACACCAAAATTGCCCTCAGCAGGAACTATCACTTTGATTCTAGATAGGACATGGGGATATCCTTCTTCCAGGTCAAAGATTTATGCACTGGTAACAGATACGACCTGAATTAGACATTTGAAGGTGAGGAGGTTTTAAACCAACAGTCCCCCGTTCTGGATAACCCTGTGTACTCAGCAATGGCTGCTTCGTCTATAATAATCTCCTCCCTGCCTATTTTAGTGATCCTTCCATCATAAAAGAGGGAAAAAGCTTCAACCACTTGTTGGTGAAAGGTTGTCAATTTTTCACAGTAGGTGAAAACTCCAGTCTGTTTAAAACACTCTGCTACCTCCGGATGAGCTTCAAAATACCACATGCCATCTACTTCGGATCTCAAAGTAGGACTTGCTTTTGACATGACTCGATTTTGACTGTACCTGAAACTGTGGGAAACAAGGTGTTCGGGAGGCAATGGCTCTGGGAACTAGGAATACAGTCGATACCACTTAATAAAAACCAATGAAATCGGGTGACAAAAGCATAAGATTAATGCATTCACTAAAACACTAATCCATTTTCGGAGGACACTTTAGCTGAGGAATGCCGAAACTTTAGCCTTTCGGGGCATTTGAATTTCTAAAACTTTGAAAGAGAATAGTTTCTGATCTTACCTGATAACTCGACCAGGTTTCCTTGACTCGGGATACTTGCTGAACTCGGTGACCCTTTGAAACTTTCCAGAGAAAGCGGGATCAGGATTTTTTGAAAATACGATTTGCTGATAAAATTGCGAGCTGGTGGTTGTCTTCAACGATCTTTGGGATTCATTATAACTCATCGAGTTTTCAGCTGAAGGAATGACCTGGCAATGATGGCTGACGTACTTGCCACTGAAATGGGGGGTAGCTCCGTGCAATCATACCTGCCAATTACCGCTCTGCGTGGATTTGAAATGATCAATGCAATGGATAAGACACAGGTGCTTCGAACCTTTCGGATGGACGCCACGAATATGCATCATCTCCCACATGGCGATCTTTTTGTGGTTGCATTTCTAATCATTGCGCTGATTTTTGACATCTGGCTTGTGCGAAAGCATGAGCTTTCATTTTTCCCATTCAAACACTTTCGGTGGTTACTTGCCTTCTGCTTCGACCCCTTTTCTGACGAAAATGAAAACTTTCGGTGGTTAATGAGCACAGTGGAGGCTCGCCTAAACCACCGAAACCTGATATTTTGCCATTTTCTTGATCGAACAAAAATCAACATTTCTTTTGAGATTATTTTGGAAATACAGACTCTCTAACCTATTTACAGAAATTTAGAAATCAAATTTAGAACCCAACCTATCATCTAAAAAATCAAATAGAATCCACCGATTTATTTGAGGAGTTAACACTGCTTTGCCTTGGTTTAAATCCAACAACTCTTTTTCTTTTCTTATTCTATCCTTCCACTTAAAGTGATCTAACGACTATCAGGAATTCAGGTATTTAGGATCTTTGGCCTTGCTTACCCTATTCTTATACTTTCCTTGATATGATGGTCAGGATATCTTCTGAAGTGTTTCCTTAGATTAGACGGCTTACGTTTATTTTTGGACATTTGTGGCTTACTCTGTCCTTCCACTAAACATGATCTGATGATTTTGATATCTCCCAAAGTGTTCTACATATCGAACGATTCCCATTTGCTTCGGTACTTCGGCCTTCGGGTGATCTTACTTGTTCTCAACCCTTTTTCTCTCGAAGTGGTTAGTGTCGAAGTTGACCACTGCTACCTTGGCGTGCTCTGAATAGATCAGACGATCCTCATTACTTCGAGACTTCATATCAGACGGTCTTCATCTCTACTTATCCCATCCTTCCACTTAACTTGATCTAATGGTTGATGTGGATTGTAGAACCATAACTTGTGATTGGTTTAATTCATTGCACAAAATCTGCAATTGAAGTTGTGTGATTATTGGTGAGTCAACCATAGTCATTGATTTTTTAATCTATAAGATCTGACGGTCTAGACTAATTGCGGGATTGGAAATAACATGTTGTTTAATTCTCCTTTCACTCTGTGCAATCTATCCCTACTGTTGATCTGGCGCTTGCGTATCCAATGATCATGATTTGATCTGATCATTGACTAGTCCTCCAACAATCCTTAAGCCCACGATCACTCATATGACCGGCATTCAATGTGTGTGTGTGTGTGTATATATATATATATAGAATATTTCCAATGAACGACCGAGATCCTTCATCGTCAGTTCGACAGATATTGTCGCTTTGACCAAAAGGTAGGGGGCCTGATAGGTCATCCTAGGCTCTAGGCTGGTGAGCTTCTCGAGGAGTCCAAACACCACCATACCCTTGCACTACATGTCAATAAGCTATGGATCTTTCTTTTCGTATGATTTTATTGAATTCTCAGTCTTTCCATCGATCCCGATGACATTTCTACAATGCACTCTTCCTTCTGAGCATTGATTAATGTCCTTTCTTATGAGCTTGAATCTTTGCATACTTTCAATGCAATTTTCCTTCTGATCTTTGATCTCTGCATACTGTCTGACATTTTCCGCTAACTGTTATATTGCATATATTTATTTATCATGAACTCTGCATACTGTTATATTGTTTGACATCAATGGAAACACATTAATGGCGCTATGTCCAACAAGATCGGTTGTCCATTCATCAATTTTGGGAAAATTTGTCCGAAGAGGAAAACAAATTTCCCAAGGTGTGTACACCCCCCGGCTCACACTTCGGTTTGGCGACAATTTCATTAAATTTGGAAAAAGGTTAATTTTGGTAGTTTCACTAAGTTTGGTGTCAGTTCTCCTAAATTTGGCAGAGTTTTTAAATTTATTAGAAGGTTTCTACAATTGGTGATTTTGCTAAGTTTGGCGGTAGTTCCGCTAAATTTGGCAGAAGTTGAATTTTGAATTTCCTACCCCCTCTCCATTGGCAGGTTGGGTTTTGAAGACAATGTTTGCAGGCTCACATCTCGGGCTTCCAACCTCCTTTTATTGATAATTATTTATTTATTTAAGCTATTTTTTCATACTATCCACAATGGTGTAGATAATTTTTGATTTTGGTGCTCAATTTTTCCATAATTTGTAGATTCTCACAAGTGACACTACATAGTTCTCATTTTGAGAACTTCAAAGGGTCACATATTTTGCATATGACCTCAAATCGAGGTGATTCTTTTTTTGAAATTGAATGATTTTTCATGTAATTCACAGTGGTGTTGTTTATTTAACTTGGTATTGTGCAAAAAATGTACTTCCAACACATACTCTTTTTTTGAGGATTTGTAAAGGCATTGAACTCAAATCCACTTAGTGTTCTCTTGCTAGTGGAAATTGTAACCTCACTAAATATAAAGTGCCAAATCATTTTTCTTGGGAGGGGCTCTTTGATTGAGTGATTCGGGTGAGGTCTCTTGGTGTGATTGTGCTCATGCATCTCTTTCTACTCATGCTCTCTTTTCCTTAAAAAATGGGTAACTTTAAATTTCCATTGTTAACACCATACAACTACAACATATGGCATCAAAATGCATGGAATGCCTTAGTGAAACAAGGATATACCCTTATGTTGAAAAAAAGGTAACTGAATCCACATATGATAAGGAAAAGGTACTCTGAATGATAGAATAAACCCAATCTCTTCATTGTCTTAGGAGTCCAGTTTCCCTTGATATAATATTTCAACTTGATGGATGCACAAATTCACATGTTTCATGGGGAAAATTAAAAACTCTCTATGGGACAACTCATGAAGTTAGGGAATATCAACTTGATAGTGAACTAACAAGTCTTAATCCTAAGTCCTTTGACAACATATAAGATTATGTAACAAAGTTTAATGAACTAAGAGCCCAATGTAAATCATGTAGCGTAGAGAAAAAGGACATACAACTTGTCTTAACTACTCTCTATAAAATTGGACCTGAATATGCTGCATTTTTTTGTAGCTTTCACAGTCATATGTTGACTATGGGATCTGCATATACAATGCCTTCTTTTTCTTCCTTTCAAAAATGTTAATGCATGAGAAGACAACGCTTCTTTCCATGGGTCTCCTTAAGCCATCTCAGTCTTGGGATTTTTTGGTTGGTCAACTCGAAGGATAGAAAGAGTCACAGAAACCTGACAAGAAACAAAAGAAGTCGAAGAACAAGTCACATAAAGGTCATGCACAATTATTTTCTACCCCAAAAGAAAAATACAACTCCTCTTCTTTGAAGGGGATTCTTAGAAGACGAATAGGCTAAATTGTAATTATTACAAGAATGTTGGTCATGAGGAACATTCTTGTCATAAAAAGGAGATCGATGAGCTGAAGAATCTTCTAAAAAGAACAACATTTATATGCCTTATTCACATCAATCCTCTACTTTTTTTCCAAATTAGGAAAAGGGAAAGCAACTACACTTATTGCTACTGTAGATTCTTCTCAACAGTGGATTCTTGACTCAGGTGCATCACATCACATGGGTTCTTTCAGAGAATAGTTTTTTTTGTTGGATCCCCACATTCTCATTGGGGATGACTCTCCAATACATGTCATCGATAAAGTTTTTGTCGATGTCGAAACTGGTACTTTTGAGGATGCCCTCTATGTACCTAATCTGTCAGCCAAACTTCTCTCCGTCTATTAGATTTCCCAGAATGGAAGAAAAGTTGAGTTCACTATAGATTCTGTCACCATTAGGGATCTTGAAGACAATGCACTGCTTGTAGTTGGTAAGCATGATCAAGAGTCTCACCTGCATGTTTTCTCTGATTTTTTACCTGGTTCTCATTCTACTATACTGACCCATTCAAATTATATGAGTAAGTTATGGCATGAGTGGTTTGGCCATCTCAACTTCTGTTATCTTCAACAACTCAACACACAGTATATGGTCATAGGTATTCCTCAGATTAGTTTCTTATATGGATTTTTTTGGGGTTGTGCCTTGGGAAAGCATCCCGAGGACAAGTTCGACAAAGGGAAGGCTTGGAGGGATTTAGAAGTCCTTGAGATAGTTCACGGTGATATGGTGGGTGCATTTCCATCCTTGTCTTACAACAAGGCTAGCTACTTTCTCACTTTTATTGATGAATTTTCTAGATACACCTGGGTCTTCTTTCTTCAGCAGAAAGGATAATCTTTTGATTGATTCCAGGAGTTCAAGGCTCACGTAAAGAAAAAATTTGGAAGTGCATCAAAATTATTCGCACAGATAATGGAAGAGAATATGTGAACCACCACTTCAAAAAATTTTGTTCTCTTGAAGGGATAGATCTTCAACATACTGTTTCCTATACACCTCAGCAGAATAGTGTGGCAAAGAGGAAAAATAGGTCCCTGAAGGAGATGTCTAGCTGCATGATCCACACATTCTCCCTTGCACTAGAATATTAGGCAAAAGCTATCAACTATGCTGCTCACATTCAGAACAAAGTTCTACATAAGGCATTGAAGGGTATCAGTCCCTTTCAAGCTTGGTGTGGAAGGAAACCGGTTGTGCAACACTTCAGAGTTCTTTTATCCACAACTTGGGAACACATTCATTTGAATATGTGCAAGGCCTTAGAACCTCATATTCGGCCCTGCATATTTGTTTGTTACCCCAATGGTGTCGAAGGATATCCTCTCTTGGATCCTGAGATACATGAGCTCTTCATTGAGCGTAGTGTGCAATTTGAGGAAAGCTCCCCTAGCTCATCCTCTCATCTTCCTTCCTCCACAACGGATTCAGATAGTGACTTGAAGGATTTTACTCTAGCTGCCTCTACTCACAGAGTTGATCATGAGGTTTCATCCTCCTTTTCACAACATTCAAATTTCGAGGATGAGGATTTCCTTCTTCCATCCCCTACCATGCCTCATTGGGATCGTCAGACACTTGAGTCTGCAGGCACCCTTTTTGGGGATCCATTCGATAGATGAAGGACTTAGTCATAACACCAAGATATTCTGCATTTTGTTCATTTCCACAACTTCAATTAATCCAGAATCCTTTCATGAAGCATCCACTATTGTTGAGTGAGATTCAATAATGGAGGAAGAGTATAACTCTTTGATTTGGAACAAAACTTGGGATCTTGTTCCACTTCCTAGGGGAACAAAACTGATTCGATGTAAGTGGATCTATCAGACCAATTTTGTAGCAGATGGATCAGTTGACAAGTTCATATCATGGCTCATGAATAAAGGGTTTTCTTATGTTCTCGGTGTCAACTACGCTGAGACCTTTTCCCTCATTTCTAAAATGAACTCCATTCGCTTGATACTTGTTATTGTTGCAACTCAAGGTTGGTATGTACATAATATGGATGTGAATAATGGATTTCTTCATAGAGATCTACATGAGGATATTTACATGGAGAAACCAAAGGTATTTTCTTAGGATTCTTCACTAGTTTGGATATTGTGAAAATCTTTTTATGGTCTCAAATAGCCCCCATGGGATTGGTATGCCAATATGGAATCATTTCTTATCTCAATTGGGTTCTCTATATGCCACTTATATCTGCATGTCCACATATTGAGACAAGAGGATGCTATTCTATTATTGGCTCTGTATGTTGATGACTTGATTGTCACTGGGAGCACCTCATCCATCATTGCAAGCATCAAAACTGCATTGCACAACAAGTTTTCCATGATTGACTCATGTCTCTTGCACTATTTTCTTAGGATTGAGATCACTTCATCCTCTTCTGGGATCTCTCTTGCACATCCCAAATATGCTCTTGATCTTCTCGCTCATTTTCACGTGGCTGATTGTAAGCATGCACTGATTGTTGAAAATGTGTTAAGAAGTCTTCCTAAAAAGTTTGATCCCATCAACATTTCTATATAAGAGGCAATACATTTGTCACAACTAAATTTTTTTTATTTGTTTGAAATCCTTCAAGTACATGAAGACATGTTAAAAACAAATCGGGAGGCCCTAGATCAAGCCTTCCAAATCAAATTGAAAATTGATGACAAGAAGAAGCAATCTTCTAGTTCCATGAATGATGCTTCCACTTCATCTTCATCATCCTTTAGAGGTGGTATAGGTAATGTTATCGCTAGAGGAAGAGGAGGCTATGGGAGAGGTAGAAGCAATAGATTTGCAAAAGGCCACCTTCATTGTGACTATTGTAACAAACATGACCACCTTGAACAACACTACTTCAAAAAGTAGAGAGGCACCTCTCAAGCAAATTTTAGTGAAGATCATAATGTGAGCTCTCAAAATTTACTTCTCACTTGTAATAGATTTAAATCCAAAAAGTATTTTGCATGGTATCTTAACAGTGGTTACTCAAATCACATGATTGGAAATAAAAATATGCTTGTAAAATTATATGTGAATGTGACGGGGAAAGTAAATTTTGGCAATGAAAATCAGGCAGATGTAATGGGAAAATGCACTCTTGCAATAAAAACAAAGAAGTGAAGTATTATGTATATGCATGATACATTGTCTGTTCCAAGTTTAAATCATAACTTGCTTAGCATAAAGCAAATAAACTCTAAAAACTACAAGACAATTTTTGAAGGAAAGTCTTTTAAGATTTTTAACAACAATGGCTTAGTGGTTGAAGTTACTATGATAGATAAAATGATGTTTCTATTAAGAATACATTCTAATGTTGCTTTCTTGAAGACCACAATTGATAAGTCTTGGCTTTAGTACATGCAAATATTTGTGGCCCCATGCAAACCTTGTCTCTTTGTAAGAGTATGCATTTTCTTCTACTTGTAGATGACTTTTCAAGGATGTCTTGGGTATATTTATTATGTGAGAAGTCTCAAGCATTTAGTTTCTTTCAAAAAATTAAAGAAATGATTGAAAAGGAATTGAGATATTATTTGAAATTTTTAAGAACTGGTTGAGGCGGAGAATTCACCTCCAATGAATTCAAACAATTTTGTAGCTAAAGTGGAATCAAGAAGTTAAATACAATTTATACTCAACAAAATCGAGTAGCCAAGAGGAAAAACATAACAATTGTATAGATTGTTGGTATATTCAGGGATACTGAGAGGAGGGGGGGTGAATAAGTATAAACAATTTATCACTTTTTCTACTTATAAATTCATTTAAGATATTATTGCATTCAAGATATCACATTGAAACAAACAACCATAGATACACAATGAAAAATGATTTTATGTGGAAACCAAAATGGGAGAAAACCACATAACACTTTTTAGTATATCATAAGATTACATCCACAGGAAGCACCAACTTCCAAGATTATCCAACATCAACTGGAAGGAGGCACCAACCCTTGAATTTTATAGCACCAACTAGGAGGCACCAACCCCCTTGTGAGCACCAAATCACACTTCTCAGGAACCAACCTGTAGACTAAAGACACCAATATTCTTGAGCACCACACCACCACCCTTATTTCAAAACTTATTTTCTCAAAATTTAATGCTGCAACTTCACCTTGATACCGGATTCAAAATGATCTTAACAAAACTCATGACTTACCAAAATAAACCTCTAAACATAACTGACTTTGATAGACTTTTCAAGGTAAATCCCTTTCCTTGATGTCCGGGAGAGATAAATTCTTTTACCTTTGATCAATACCTTTCATTGCTACCATTTTTCATCTTCATTGGGACATATTTATGCTTCTAGCATCTTCACTGGAATAATTCTCTCAATTCACCCCAAAAGGATCCTTATCTTTGTCCTTAACTCTTATTGAGACAATTCCTATAATACGCTTTCTTGTTGGGTTATATTTAGGCCAAGACAAAGCTATTGAACTGCAAACATAGTCCCTCAATAACTGGTCAAAACCTCCTCCAAAACAGATTCAAAAAATGCTCCCAATAGATGTTAGAAAAACACACACTAAAACTAGGTCTGAACTTTTCTTAGGTTGCTTTTATAACTTGCACCAAGACATTACTCAAACTCACACCAACCAGATCTTTCTTCTTTGTTGTCAGACCTTAGGCTTTACTTAAAATGCTTCAAAAGAGATACAATATTCACTTGGATTTCCCTTGAAACTTGTCTTAATATTCTTTTGTAGTTCGCACAATACAAACTTGATATATTCTCTCAAAGTACCCTTGAAACTTACCTCAAAATTGTCTTTAAAATTAGCTGAGGTTCACTCCAAAACAACCCTTAAATTTGGCCAAAAGACCCCTGAAACGCATGCTAAAAAATAGTCCTAAAACTTCACTTGTATAAACAAAGATAGATTTGAAGTTCGCTCAAGATACTCCAAGAACAAACTTCAAAACTTGCACCAAAATTAGCCTCTAACCTTCGCTTGAATCCTCCTTCGATCTGCACTAAAGACAAAACCTCAGATTTTGCTTGATTTCCTCAGACCAGAAGTCATTGATGTGATAACTCGAAGTGAGAACCTTTAGTGCCTATTTATACTATATTTAGCATCCTTTTAGGGCCGACTTGACCACATAAACTTAACTTAATTTTAATCTTTATTTCAGGTAGGGCCAACTTGATATCTAACTTCAATTTGGTTTTTAATGTTTAATCCAAATTAGGTCGACTCATGTAATGGGGAAAATTCACATGATCATCGTTAAGATGGAATATCTCCTCAACCGTGAGGAACCACGTGGTGTGCGACATACCATTGGAAACAACTTGACGAGAACTATCAATCCATGGAGGTTTTGCATGAATTTTCAATTCCCTTGATACTTTTTTTCTTCAATCAACTGCGGGCTTCTTGACCACACCTCTAGGGACTTTTAACCATATTTTCAGGAATTTTTTACCATACATTGGAACTTATTTTATTGACAACAAGGGATTCTTGTAGGGTTATTCAAAGAATCTTATGTGAGGGCCATTCTTAGAGATACACCATAAGGGGACCACTTTGGAGACTCCTTCAAGTAAACCCATCACTTATAGGGGCTTCTGGACTTGCTTCAGGGATTCTTTTAGGGTTGACATCAATGACAACCAATTTTCCAACAATCCCCCCCCTTTGGAATTGATGGAGACACTCATACTCCCCTTGTGACCATTGTTCCCACTGTCTTCATGCTTCTAATCTCTCTCCCCCCATTTGGCATCAATGGCAAAGGGTAACTCCCACTGACATATTTTCTCCCCCTTTCTTCCTTGATAGATGGCTGCAAATCAATATGGAGTAGAAAGTACTCCCAATTTCTGATGGAGATACTCAAAGGTCTTCCTTAGGAGAGGCTTGGTGAATATGTATGCTATTTGTTCCTTTTTTCCCAATGTATTCTAACTTGATACTCTTCTCTGTGACACATTGCTGTAGAAAGTGGTACTTAATAGGAATATGTTTAGTTTTGGAATGAATCACTAGATTCTTGGAGATGTTTATAGAACTAGTGTTGTCACAAAAAATCAGAATAGGCTCATCATATTTTACTTGTATGTCTTGTAGGGTTTTCTTCATCTAGAGAACCTGAGTACAACAAGCGGTTGCTGCAATATATTTTTCTTCTGCCATGGATAAAGATATTGAATATTGCTTCTTACTCAACCAAGACACCATAAAATCGCCCAAGTATAACATTTCTCCTCTTTTACTTCTTCTGTCATCAATACTTCCTGCCCAATCTGCATCTATGTAGGTGAAATTCCCTTTCAGATACAATAACCCAAACTTAGTTGTTCCTTTCAAATAAATGAAGATCCTCTTCACTGCTAGGACATGTGATTCCTTTTGTGCTACTTGAAATCTTGTGACTTGTCCAATTTCTTGCATCACATATGGTCTTGAATGTGTCACGTAGAGTAAACTGCCAATCATAAATCTATAGAGACTCTGATATGCTTCTATAGATTCATCATCTTTTCTCAACTTGCAAGCGATCACCATAGGAGTACTTACAGGTTTTCAATCTTCCATTATGAACTTTTAAAATTTTTCTTGATGTACTTGGTTTGGGAAATGGAAATTCCTTCATCTAGTTGAGATATCTGGAGTCCCAAGAAGAAATTCAAGTCCCCAAGTAGGTACATTTCAAACTCACTCTGCATATCTCAGGAAATTTTTTGACTCAACCTATCATCATCACTTCCGAAGATGATGTCATCCACATATACTTCAATGATAGTCAAACTGTCTTGTTTCACTTTTATGTAAAGATCACTATATGCACTTCCCCTTCTGAATCCTTGTTGCTATAAGTATCTGTACAATATTGTGTACCAGGATCTAGGTACTTGCTTGAGTCCATACATGGATTTCTTCAATTTGCAAACACAATCTTCCTTTTCTGACAGTTGAAACCCTTCTCTTTGTTCTATGTAAACTTCTTCTTCTAATTCTCCATTAAGGAAGCATGATTTTACATTCATCTGATATACCTTGATCCTTCTGGAGCATGCATAAGCCAAGAACATTATGATTTCTTCAATTCTGGCCACTATGGAAAAGTTTTCTTCAAAATATATACCTTCAACTTATGCATATCCTTTGCATACTAACCTTGCCTTGTTTCTGGTTACCTGTCCATCTTCATTCAACTTGTTTCTGAATACCCACTTTGTGCCTATGATGTTTTATACTTAGGTCTTGAAACTAGTTCCCATGTCTCATTCTTCTCTATTTGATCCAGTTCTTCTTCCATGGCCTTGATCCAATGTTCATCATTGCTAGCTTCCTCAAAGCTACTTGGTTCAACTATGGATAATAATTATAGATGTATTTGTTCTGGTGTACGTGCTTGTTTTCTTCTTCTGATTTCTATTCCTGCATTTTTATCCCCAATAATTTGTTTCAGTGGATGATTCTTCTGATACCAATGTTTAGGTGTCTAGAGATCTTGTTGATTGTCTTCTATTTCTTCTTTCTCTGCTTCTGGTTCTTCTTCTTCTTCTTCTACTTCTTCTTATTTTTTCTTTAGTTCTTCTTCTGCTTCCCGTTCTTTTGAATTTATCCTTTTTTTCCTAGTCTTCAACACATTTGTTTCATCGAATTTTACATTGATGATTTCCACTATTTTGTTGAGTCTTAGGTTATAACATTTGTATGCCTTTCTTTTTCTTGAGTATCCAACGAGTATGCCTTCATCAATCCGGGAGTCAATTTTTCCAACCTTATTATCTTCTCTTTTTATGTAACATTTGATTCCAAAAACTCTAAAGTGCTTGACATTTTCCGGTCTTCCCTTCCATAGTTCATATGGATTATTATCATTGTTACTTCTAAGCATTCCTCTATTCAAGATATGAAAGGTTTTATGTACTGTTAGTACCCAAAAGATATCATTCAACTTGGAATCATTCAACATGGTTCTAGCCATTTCTTGTACAATACTGTTCTTCCTTTCAACAACTCCATTTTTCTAAGGTGTCCTAGCTACTGAGAATTGTCTTTTTATTCCATGTTCTACACAGAAATCCATGAATTATTTTAACATGAACTCACCTCCATTATCTGATCTTAAGCACTTGATTTTCAAATCAGTCTCATTTTCAACCATCTCTTTGAATATCCTGAAACATTTGAACGCTTATGAATTTTTCTTGAGGAAACAAACCCCATTCATTCTTGTGCAATCATCAATAATCAACATGAATTAATGTTCACCATTCAACCCTTTTGTTCTCATCGATCCATATATATTGGTGTGTACAATCTCCAATGGTTTTGTTGTAGAGTATTCCTTTGTCCTGAACTCAACTCTTTTTTGTTTTCCATGCTGACAGTGCTTGTGCATAGTGTTTGTTGGCTTTTAAATTTCAGGCATTTCTCTTACCACTTCCTTTCTGTTGATTTTTACAAGATTGTCAAAGTGCATATGGCCCATTCTTTTGTGCCAAATCCAACCTCATCTTCCTTTCCCGAGCAACATCTTTCTTTTTTGATCTCATTCAATATGTATATGTTGTTTGGAGTCCTTATTGTTGTCACCACCAATCTACCTGATCCTTCTTTCCTTATTTCACATTGCTTTGAGTTGAATAGAAGTGTGTGTCCTTGGTCACACATTTGACTCATACTTAGTAGATTATGCTTCATATTTTCGACAAGTAGGACATTTTATGCCATGGCGTATTTGCTTCCAAGCTTGATTGTGCCTTTTCCTATAATTTTGGTTGAGTTATCATTGCCAAATGAAACTGATCCATCTTTTTCTTTTTTTAGTGTTAAAAATCTGTCCTTGTCCCCTGTCATGTGCTTTAAACAACCACTGTGAATGTACCATTCAATTTTTCTTCTTTGGGATTGTAGAACAATCACACATTCTTCAATGTCTAGTTCATCCTGCTTTCTCTTCCAGATCCTTGATGGTTCTTTTACATGATTGTTGAAATTCTTCTTCGGTTCCCTTGGAGGAATAATCAACCTGCAATCTTTGGCTATGTGTCCAAAATTGTTGTTTTTGTATCATTCTACTTCATTATTCAATGAGCCAAAACTGTTATAGTTTTTGTTATAAGCTTCATGAGGCTTTATGAGATAGTTATTCTTAAGGTAGCCTCCATAGTAGCTTCTGTTCCTAGCATAAGATCTACAATTTATAGCCTTGTGCCCAACATTATCGCAGTAACAATATAATCCAAGAAATGTAGTATGGTACTTGAGTGTGGGAGATCTTCTAGGTGGTGCAACTCTTCTGTAATCTTCTTCTTGGGTTCTCTCCATTGCTGGTTGTTGATTCCACGCCCCTCTGATTGGATGATCTTCTTCTTGGATGATCTCCATTGGTTGAATGTTCTCCTTTTGAGGCTTTCATTATTCCTTCTTTATGGGACCTTTGATGGCATCTGCATAACTCTATTGTTCTTCTTCTTTTCCTATTGTCATGGAGCTTGAACCCTTCTCAGTATCAATTTATTTGTATCCTAGTCCAGACTTTTCATAACATGGCCTTTGAAGGCTGATGATTTCATCCAATATGTTTGTGCTATTGCCAAAGTTCTGTTGGATGTCCTTCCTATGAATTTCCTTCCTTAGTGAGACTATTTATGGTTCCATGCTTTCCTTTATTTTCTCCTTTTCTTCAGACTAGTTTTGAGTGTTTCTACTGTTGATGTTTTGGTAGTTGCGGGAGGTATTAACCTCCAAGTGTAACCTTTGTACTTAGAATAGAATATTCCATAAGTAAGAGAACCATTAAACATATGTGTGAAAAACCTAGAAGAGAAGTCGACCCAAAGAGAATAATAATAAAGTATTAAAAGGCTCCAGAAAGTGAGGTCAGCCCCACATGAAAAGACATTTTGGCAGATTAGTATAAATAGAGGCTAGGCGCTCCTCATTTAGACACTCTCTCACTCAACAGAAGGAGGGCACAAGTCTAAGAAGCAGAAGCTCTAGTTGCAGCAGAAGGAGGTGCAAGTCTGGAGAGGGTGGTGCAACAACTGTCGTGGTGTAATCTCAGTCTTTCTGGTATCTCTCTTGTGTGCTTATATTGGTAAAGGTACACTTCTATTAGTAGAGGTACACTATCTTGGTATTGTGCCTACTGCTACAATAGTGGTGTTTCTGGATAGGGTTTATCTGTTGGTTCTAGTGTGGAAATTCCATAATCATTCTATCTAAGAAAAGGTTAGTGTGCTCAGAGGTGGCACATTGAATGCCTATGGTTGGGTGACAATGATGTGACATTGTCTATGGTTAAATGAGCATACCAAAATTTTAACATGGTATCAGAGCTAGTTTCCTTCATAATAATCTAACCACTAGAAGAAAGATCCTCAATTTCCCCCATTGTCAAGCTCGTTGAGCACTTACTAAACCCACCAAGAAGGTCACCTAAGTAGGGTGCATCTTTCCCCCAGATCAGATCTCCAAAATTCTAAAATTGAAAAAATCAGGGTTTCCTCATAAAACCCTAGGTTTGCAGTACTAGTTGTGGTTGTAGTGCCAGTTTCTTTGTGCCAGTTGCCTCACACCAGTGGTAGTGTCAGTTGCAACACTAGTTCCAATGCTAGCACCAATTGCAGTACCAGTTGCAATTGCAGTGCCAATTGATTCGTGGCAGTTTCTTTTTGCTAGTTGCTCCATGCCAATTACCTCATTCCAGTTGCCTCGCACCAGTGGCAATGTTAGTTGCAGCACCAATTACAGTACCAATTGTAGTTGCAGTTCCAATTGCTTCGTTCCAGTTACCTTGCACCAGTGGCAGTGCCGGTTGCAGTACTAGTTGCAGTGAAATTTTCTGTGAAGTGTTGGGCCTAACTTTTAGTTTTCCTAGTGCACCCTACCCTAGTGCATCTCAAGATACCTTTAGATTGCAATTTGGATCACTTTGAAATTTTTGGGTTCATCATTGCTTATCATTGCTGCCAGATGGTGTCGCTGTCTGCTGCTACTACCGGAGGTATGTACTTGTATATGTTCAAACTGTATCACTATCTTGAGGGTGTTTGTAGGAGGAGGGATATTTTATCCAAGCAACAATCGAAGATGCAGATGGATCTTAGATACAACACATTCAGAGGAACAACACACTCCAAGTTTGATTGTTTTGATATGCCTCTAGCTATTATGGAATTATTGTGATCTTATGAACATCTAGTTGCATTTTGATATATTGAAGTTAAGACTATCATACTAACCTTTGGTCAAAGTTAAAGTTATAAGCTGACTCTAGTCAAAGTATTAGATTGATTAAGGTTGATATTTTCGAGTTTACTTGCATTATATTCCCTAACTCAGATTTCTGTCAAGAAAGCATATTGTCTTAGTACAAGGGACATGTTAGAGAGAATACTTGTCATCTTGAGTGAAGGAGACTCAGAAGAAAAGAAAAAACAATCATTCTTAAAGATGAGACTCTAGGTTCCAAGTTTGATTGATTAATTTGATAAGTTTCCAATTTGCACATATCAAGTTTGATAATTGATACATTACAAGTAAACATTATAGTTGTGACAAAAATCCTTGAAAGGTTCTATTACTGCTAGATATAATGAATACTTGGTAGCATGTGAGTACTATTGATATAAATGATTATTGTACTTGTTTGCAAGATGAACTAACATCTCCTCTAGGAGATACTTCTTGTTTTGCTTCCAGGAAGGTCACCTTGGTAATGATATGTTGATTACCATGAAATTGTCTTTTATTCTTGTTAACGTAGATATGCTCTTATGAAAATGCTATTATATTGGAAATACTTTTTCTCTTGTTTTTCTTGTTTCGGGCAGGTTACCATGGAGGAATGATTGGTCACAACACTAGAATATTGTTGTTCCTATTTCTTATTATTGTATTTTTTTTTGGCTCTTGTTCCAGGCAGGTCACAAGTGATAGCTCTGAGAAGGAGCTACTGTGACAATTGTTCCTGTCATCGTTTTTATTATTATTACAAGAGTATTATTCTTGTCTATTGTTTTCCCTTGTTGTTGGTCTTGTTCTGGGCAGGTCACAAGTGATAAATCTGAGGGAATTTATAGTGACGGTTGTAGGAGGAAACATATTAGATGGTCTATAGTTTGAGACATGGAGCAGACTACCTAGATAAGAAGTTGTATACATGACCACATACATCCATGTACCAAAGAAAAAGAGGACGAAGAAGGTTACTTTTGCAAGATACAAAATATCTCATATGGAGATTAATTGTAAGGAGTAGAAGGCTCCAAATATGACTGAAAAAAATACCTCTAGTGCAATTGCTCACTCTTCATATCATTAAAAAGAGTTAGTAGAGCCAAAAGGGCCTACCCAGAATCGTTGCAGTAACCAAGAAGAGACCAGCATGGTCCCGTGACACTTTGTAGGATGAAAATATATATAGCATTGATGAGCCATATCATGAGGAGTAGATGGATCCACCAATGGTGAGGCAAGAGAACCCACTAAGTACTAGCTCAAAAGGAGCTAGAGTTCAGAGAGATTCAACCCTCACGATCCAGTAGGGAGGAGCAACCTCCCCTAGACCGTTCATAGGATATTAGATTTCAAAGGAGATCATCACACATAGAGGGAGCATATGAATCCGAAGATTATATAGACTCAGAGGGAGTCAAGATTTAGAGGGAGCATGGATATTCACAATGATCCTAATCTTAGAGAGAGTCAGTGGTTTAGAGACTTTCATGAAGAAAATATTCCTCCTCAGATTTAGAAGGAAGAGAGAGACGTATTCTAGGATTGACAGAAAAGTGCCATGAGTTGAGGAGGATATATTGAAGCTTCAGAGGCTTCGAGGAGATATGAGACCTCCTGGGAAGATTCCCTTGTTTCAGTGAAAAAGGAGGAATCCAGTAGGAAGGATTGGGATATGGATTTTGCCTTGGTTCTAAGACCAGAATGGAATTCAATGGTGACTTCCAAATTGATCTAAGAGATCAAACATGTTGCCGATGGCAACATAGAGATGTACAAATCCATATTTGTGGCCAAAATATTCTCCCAACAAGAGGGAGAAGATTGTGACGAGAAACTTGATCCAATAGTTAGAAGAAGTGTACATAGATACATGAGAAGGAGTCTCATGTCTGCAGACTGAAGAAATATTTGTACGGGCCTAAGCATGCACCCATGGAATGATATGCCAGATCAAACAGTTTCTTGATGGGCTTGGGATTTACCAAGAGTAAAGCAGATTCCAACCTTTACTACAAGGTTGTGGATGGTGGACCAATGATATTACTATTATATGTGGATTACCTATTTCTAACAAGGAATGAGAAGCTCATCACTGAGTGCAAGAGAAATCTTGCATCAAAGTTTGAGATGAAAGACCTGGGTATGATGCATTATTTATTGGGTCTAGAGGTGTGGCAGAAACCAGATGAGATTTTCCTGTGCCAAGGAAAATATGCTGTAGAGATTCTGAAGAGATTTAGAATGATGGATTGTAAATCCATGCCTACACCGATGGTGACAAATCTAAAGTTATTGAGTGATAAATCTTCAGAGACAGTGGATGCCATCATGTATAGACATATGATTGGTTCGTTAATGTACTTAACGAACACAAGGCCAAATATATGTTTTGCAATGAACACATTGAGTCAGTATATGGTTGTGCCGAGACGTGTTCACTTTATTGAAACAAAACATGTGATGAGGTACCTGAAAGGTATAATTGAATATGGAATCAGATATGTTTCATATTGTGAGATAAGCCTGCAAGGCTATACTGATTCAGATTGAGTCGATAATGTTGCAGACTGGAAAAGTACATATGGATGTTGTTTTATTTTGGGATCAAGTATGATCTCATGGTTCAACAGAAAGAAGTCCAGTGTAGTTCTTAGTACGACTGAGGTAGAGTGCATAGAAGCATGTTTGGCTAGCAGTGAAGTAGTGTGGTTTCAAAAGTTGTTGGTTGGTGTGTTTGATCTCGAGTTAGAGGTGACTTTCATCTGGTGCAACAACCAAAGCTGTGTGAAGTTGTCAGAGAATCCAATGTTTCATGACAAGTCAAAGCATATCAAGATCAGGTATCACTATATCAGGGATGTGGTGCAGAGAGGAGGGGTGAAGCTCCGAGACAGCTAGAGGGCCAACCTAGTGTGTTGGACGTTTGCTACTCTAGTGAAATAGTTTGGTACATAGGTCTTCTACTCCAGTGAAATAGTCTGGTACATAGGTACTCCAGTGAAATAGTATGGTATATTGCTACTCTAGTGAAATAGTTTGGTACACATATCTACTCCAATGAAATAGTTTGGTATGATGAGATATTGCTACTCCAGTGAAATAGTCTGGTACGCATAACTACTCCAATGAAATAGTCTGGTACGCTGAGATATTGCTACTCTAGTGAAATAGTCTAGTACACATAGCTACTCTAGTGAAATAGTATGGTATATTGAGATATTGCTACTCCAGTGAAATAGTCTAGTACGTTGAGATATTGTTACTCTAGTGAAATAGTTTGGTACACATGTTACTAGTTCTGTATGAACTAGATGCCAGATTCTGTGTGAGCTGGTGAGTTACTAGTTCTGTATGAACTAGATGCTATATTTTGTGTGAGATGGCAAGTTGAAGCCCCGTGATGACATAAATCCCATAAGGATGATGAGACCCCAAATGCATGATTGTGACATGACCATTAGATAGTCTGAGTGTGTGACTATGACAAATCATGTGTGGCTATGATGGTGTTACTTGTTACATGATCTGTTTGATCACGAGATGGCCTGTTTGGCTATGCTACTTATGAAATGATCTATTTGATCATGAGATAGCCTGTGTTTCTATGGTGATGCTACCTGTAGACTGGTCTGCAATACCATGTGAGTCTTTCCCATGCCATGTGAGATGGATGGATGTGTTTGAGACCATTACATGAAGAAAATATTAGTTAATACCTCTGTAGCTAAGAGGGAGTGTTGATTTTTTGGTAGCTACGGGAGGTATTAACCTCCAAATGTAACCTTTGTACATAGAATATAATATTCTAGAAGTAAGATATCCATTAAACATATGTGTGAAAACCCTAGAAGAGAAGTCGGCCCAAAGAAAATAATAATAAAGTATTAAAAGACTCCAAAAAGTGAGGTTGGCCCCACATGAAAAGGAACCTTGGAAGACTAGTATAAACAGAGGCTAGGCGCTCCTCATTTAGACACTCTCTCACTCAACAGAAGGAGGGCACAAGTCTGAGGAGCAACAACCGCAGTTGCAGTAGAAGGAGGCACAAGTCTGGACAGGGTGGTGCAACAATTGTTGTGGTGTAATCTCATTCTTTCTGGTATCTCTCTTGTGTGCTTCTCTTGGTAAAGGCACACTTCTATTAGTAGAGGTACGTTCTCTTGGTATTGTGATGCTGTTGCATCAATGGTGTCTCTGGTTAAGGTTTATCTGTTGGTTCTAGTGTGGAAATTCTAGAATCATTCTATCTAAGAAAAGGTTAGTGTGATCAGGGGTGGCATAGTGAATGCCTATAGTTGGGTGACAATGATGTGACATTGTCTATGGTTAAACATGCATACCAAAATTTTAACATCTTTAATCATTCTAGATTCTTCCAAGTGGACTTTTAGATTGATGATAATATGCTTTGTTTCTTCATAATTTTTTCTAGGACTTTGAGAATACTCCTTTAGCTTGCTTAGTTATTTCTTGAGTGACTTGTTTTTCTTCCTTTCTCTTTTTAGATCTATTAAGGCACTAATCAATTCTTCCTCAAGATCCACTTGTCCTTCATCTTCACAATATTCCTCATCATCTTCAGGGTTTCTTCTTGGGTTTCCATTGCCACAAAGACCACTCTTTCTGAGTCACTATCACTGTCATTATCTTCACCAGATGAGGAACCATCTTCTCTTGAATAAAGACTTTTCTTGAACAATTTTCTTTTATTTATTTTCTTGTCTCTTTTCTAATATTTCTTTTATTTCTTAGGAACTTCTTCTTCTTCTTCATCACTGTCTAAACCCCTTGCATAAGGCCATTTGGAAGAAAAAAGACCAATTTTACCACAATTAAAACACTTTAAGGGAAGTTTACCTTTGTACTTGCCCGTTCCTTTCTTCAACCTCCTCACAAAGTTGTATATTTCTTCATCTTCATCTGAATCATCGCTGCAGCTGCAACTTGAATTTCAATTTTGCTTGTTCTTTCTTGTCTTCTTGGATTCTTTGAAAGTTTCTTCCCTTCTGGATGGATTATCTTGTTCTGTTCTCATTTCATAAGTTGTAATTATTCCATGTATCTCACCCATTCTCAATGTAGCAATATTTTCTCTTTCTTCTAAGGCTGAAACCTTAGGATCAAATCTCATTGGAAGAGACCTTAGTATATTTTGAACAATTATCGAACCTTTAATTTCTTCTCCCAATCCTCTAATAACATTCACTATTTCATCAAATCACATAAAATAAGCTATAATATATTCATCTTCCTTCATTTTCAAATGTTCAAATTGACCTTTGTAAGTTTGAAGCTTCCCCCTCTTGACTTTGGCATCTCCTTCATAAACATTTTGAAGTTTGTCCCAAATTTCCTTTGCAGAGTCGCAATGCATAACCTTGACATATACTGAATCAACCAGGCCACTTAGAATAACATTCATAGCCTTCGAATTGTTTTCATAGAGTCTTTTTCCAACTGCATCTATTGGGGGAGAAGCAACTGTATTATATTAGTTTACTACTATTTTCCAGACACCAAATCCACGTGCTTGCATAAATGTTCTCATCCTTCTTCTCTAGAAAACATAGTTCTGACCATCAAACAATGGCGTTCCATTCTTAGTTCAATCCATGATCTACCTTCCAATGGTTAGGCTATTTCTGAAGAACATGCTCTCATACCAATTGTTGGTATATTTAGGGATACTGAGAGGGGGGGTGTGAATTAGTATAAAAATTTTATCACTTTTTCTACTTATAAATGCATTCAAGATATTATTGCATTCAAGATATCATATATTGAAACAAACAACCATATTTACATAGTGCACAAGGATCTTATGTGGAAACCCAAATGGGAGAAAACCACATAACATTTTTTAATGTATCAGAATATTACATCCAACTTCCAAGATTCTCCAACACCAACTGGAAGGAGGCGCCAACCCCCTGAATTTTCTAGCACCAACTAGAAGGAGGCACCAACCCCCTTGTGAGCACCAACTCACACTTCTTAGGCACCAACTTGGAGATTGAAGACACCAATATTCCCGAGCACCACCCAACCACCCTTATTTTCTCAAAATTTAATGTTGCAACTTCACCTTGATACTAGCTTCAAAATGATCTTAAAAAAACTAAGGACTTACTATAATAAACCTTTGAACATAACTGACTTTGTGATCCAGATGGATATTGGTGGCCACCCACCTATTCCAACTGGCTCCTCGTGTCCATTTTTGGTTCAACACGTCTTTTTGTACTACTTTATAATTGTGAGTTCTACACTTCTAGGGTTGTCTAAAGCCTCACACATTCTCCAGATGAATACAGGTGGCTTCTCGCCTAATTCAACTGGCTTATTTTGTATGGTTTCATGTCAACACATCTTGTTGTACTTCTAGGTCTGTTTTGGGGCCCTAAACGTTGTTTTTTTTACTCACCACAATCACATTTTTACAATGAAATGTGTATTTCTCTGAAATACCTTTCCAACGGGCTATCACTCACCTAAAACGAAGGTTGTATACAAACGTTATGACCCTAGGAAGTTGAGGTACCAAATTACAACAACCTACCCATAGGGCCCACATGACCTTTGGCGTTTCACCTTCTAGGGTTAGGTTTTTGGATGTCTAGGGTTTTTTCATTCATGAGTAATATGAAAAGGGCCTCTAGAGTCTCATTGTATTCCATTCTACTCAGACGGATGCACATAGCAGCCACATCTCTCCTCAGAGATAGCTACCACCATTCGAATAAGTTTTCGGTCTGGTAGTTTTACAGTTTCAACCTATTTCATTATTTAATAGAAGATATTGTTCACTGGATATTTGTCTTATTCTTCCTATCTTTGTGTTTATGATATTTGGTCTGTTAGTCAATTCGTTCCGCTCCTAAATCTGGATGACTTTGATAGACTTTGAAAGCTAAATCCCTTGCCTTGATGACCGAGAGAGATATATTCTTTTACCCTTGATCAATACTATTGGAAGGCTAACTTCCAAGCAACATTTAGGTAAGAGACTACATCATGACATGCACACACAAGACCAACAAGATAGATATATTGGGGAGAATGTTTTACCATCTTTATTCATGCTTTGATAGGTATTTATATAATGATATGGATGGTTGGAGTGGTTACACCTGCTCCAAAAAATCACCCATTTATCCATTATACAAATGTATTCATCTACTTTAGGTTATGTTACATTCATAGGTATGAAGACATTTATGAGGCCTAAGAGGCTCCCTCAACATGGGTCTAGTCAGCAGAGTTGACTATCCCGTACAACATCTCCCCCCTCCTTAATTCCTTTCTTATCTCGAGCAAGTGTGCAACAACGTCCTAGGTCTATACTCTTGTAGGAGACTCCTTATTATGCATCGACCATGCATACCGGTCTTCATAGGTAAATCAGCCACAACAACTGCCAGTTGTATAGGAAGATACACATATACAAGGTTTAATGTGACTAGTTTCCAATGGATCTGATGACTGCATATCACATGTTTCGACTCCTCGATATCCATATGATCGACTTTGTCGATCTCTTGCATAGAGCCATCGAATGCCATACTCACTTGCAAGGTATTTCTCCTAGGATCCGTTGGGGTGCTCTCTATGGTTTCTCGCGATCTACCACTTCTGGGGGTTATTTTTATGGAATCAATGAGGCTCTGCGACATCAACCAATCCCAGCATTCCTCTGCTTTCTTTGTCATGACCCAGGGAATTGTTCTGCAACTCTTTTACCAAGGGGCCCAATCATTTCAATCATTATTGTGCCATCATTTTGTGTTTTAAGCTTTGGGGTGTGTGTATGATGTCTCTTTCTTTGAATGCCTTTACTACTACAAAATTTTAATTCTTATTGTCGATGCTTTCAGCAAAACAAATCAACTGATGAAGATTCTCAGCTAATGCTCAATTTTTAAATCAAGTGTTCCAATGTAATCTTCAATTGAACTACTACTCTTTTGCTTATTAATGAGCTTTTCAAACTTTGTCAAACTGTTGGGATTTATCGTGGTTTTTCTTCTTTATGTTTTCAAATCTTTGGAAATATATGGTTTTTCTTATTTATGATTCCAATGGGGTGCCCTCAACCATGGAAGAATCGAGTGTAGTAGATAGTCTTCCTCAATGTCGATTGGCCCAACAATCACTGATTCTGATGCCCTAAGTCAACCAACAATTGGGTGAGCATCAAAGTCAGATGAGTATCATTTATTTTAATTTCCCAATAGATTCAACGTGATGGCAGTGTGACTTAAAAAAAACTCGCACTTATTGATGTAAGATTGAAAAATAACAATAAAGTGTGGTGGAGTTCTGGATAATCAATGGACACCTCCATTGAAAATATATCATTTTTAATCAGGGAAGTTCTACGCAAGCCCTGCTCATACTCATTTACTGCAATTTTTTTCCAGTTGTTCTCTAGGATTTAACAAAGACCACTCAAGAACAACTAGATCATGCAATAAATTAGGAATTTTGCAATGTCACTTGTTTAAGAAGATGAGGACAAATTGCATCCCATTTTTCCCTTGAAAGACACCAACCAACATTCAATAAAGAGACTACATCATGACATGCACACACAAGACCAACAAGATGGATATATTGGCATGCACACACAAGACCAACAAGATAGATACATTGGGGAGAATGTTCTACCATATTTAGTCATTCTTTGATAGGTATTTATATAATGATACAGATGGTTGGAGTGGTTTCACCTACTCCAACTAATCACCCATTTATGCCTATTTATCCATTATACACATGTATCTTATCTACTTTAATTTATTTTATATTCGGGGCTTCTTCTAGGGTTGACATCAATGACAACCAATTTTCCAACATAGATGGCCAGGTGTATGTTGAAGGAAATGAAGTTGCCAAACAAGTATTGGGAATATGTAGTCCACTCAACCATATATATCTTCAATATAAGTCCTATGAAGTTGGTAAAAATATATTCTCCTTATGAATCTTGTTTTGGTAAGAAACCAAGTGTTTCCCATCTAAAATTTTTTTGTTCCGTGTGCTTTGTTCACATTCCTACACAACAAATATATAAGTTAGATGAAAATTTTGTAAGATGTATTTTTGTTTGGTATTCAAAAGAAAGTAAGGCTTACAAGTGTTATGATCCACTTACTAACAAGTTGTATGTTAGTAGAGATGCGATATTTTATGAAGGAAGAGTTTATAGCAAGGATGAAGATGAGGATATGGCGATTATTCCACACATTGAAATTTTAGCCTTTGATGATAATCAACAAATAGTGAAACCCATGAGAAATACAAGATCACCTTTACTAAGTTCATTGTCAAAGGCATCCACATTGAATACATCACAAAATAATTTGGGAAGAAGAATGATAAAGTACCGTCATCCATCTCATGTGTTGGATGAAGAGTTTTCAAGAAGAGTTACAAAGAAACAATCAAGGCAAAAAGAAAATGAGATGGTAAATTATGTTATTCTCTCTTGTACATTTGTTGAACCTTTTGATTTTAAAGAAGCTTGTACTAATAATCCATAGGTGAAAGCAATGCATGATGAGATGTCATAGATTGAGAAGAATGATACATGAGAGTTAGTTGATATTTTTCATGGTAAATACACTATGAGAGAAGTGGATCTACAAAATAAAATTCAATATGGATGGAAGTATTTCAAAATATAAGGGACAATTAGTTGCAAGAGGATATGTGCAACAAGAAGGAATTGACTATGAGGAGACATTTTCTCTTTTAGCAAGAATTGAAATGGTAAGAACCTTCCTTCCCATAACATCTCAGTTAAAGTTGATAGTTTATCAAATGGATGTTAATCAATTTTCTTAAATGGATATTTGAAGGAAGAAAATTATGTTGAATAACCACAAGGATTCATTGCTAAAGGTAAAGAAGACAAATTCTATATGATTAAAAAAATGCTTTATGGTCTCAAACAAG
>JZKD02S1679869.1:28951-44901 GCA_000966675.3 Picea glauca | reverse complement strand
CCCATGAACAAAGCTTTAAGCCATTTGATTTGAGGAGGTTTAGCCTAGCCATAGCTACACTAGCCATCTCATTTCTTGTGTTAGTTTTAAGCACAAATTGAAGAAAGAAGTTATCTTAGGCCTAATTTAGCTTACACCTAGGGTTTACTTCTAGGGTTTTGAAAAGCCTTGTATTGAGCAACACTTTTCAGCCCTACATTTGTGTTTCTAAGCTAGCCGTTTTGCCAAATAAGTCTTAGAGAGAGAAGAGAAAGCTTTAGGCCTAGCTTTAGCTACACCTAGGTAAGTCTTTCCTTCTTAGGGTTTAGGGTTGGTGGCCTTGCCATAGCAACACCACCAAACCCTAGCTCTCTTGTCTTTAAGTTTGAGTCCTTCCTAAACCATTAGTCTCATCTCCATTGACTCCATTAACCCAAGGCACTAGTCTAGGATTGATCTTGAGCTTGTTATGCCTTAATTTATTTCAAACTATCTTTAAATTGCAACCCTAACTAACCTAGCGTCTAACCCTAGTTAGTTTGATACTAACCCTAAGTTGATAACGTTTGGCCTTAATTGAAATGTTGCTTGGATAGAAAGGTGCGGCCTTGTTATCTCTTTATAGCCGTGGAGTTGTATTACCTTTTTGCTGGTTGAATTTATCAAAACATCCATCCTTGGCTAGCTAACCTGCAGACAACAAGATTTATATAGAGGTGACATCATACCTTGTTAAATCTCTTGCTTGGACCTTAACGTTTTGACTTTGTCACCCTCCTTTGATTGGTTTTGAGCTGTTGATTACATTTGTGAGCTTGTTGGTAAAACGTTGTGCTCTTTTCCTTTCAAATTGACTCATTGATAAAGCTTGACATCACACCTGTAGAAAATATTATATAGTGACGCAGCACATATGTCTATTAATGAGCAGATCTGATTTATTGCATTGATATATGATACAAGGATTGATATTTAAACATTTAATGCTCTTATGCTTTATTGAAGAAGTGATATTTATCCTTTGGCTTTATTTAGCCATCATTGACTTCGTCAATAATAGCATTGACTAATTGCTCATGTATGTATTGGAAGATAGTCATTGACTTTATGAAGTACTAACCCATTGCAAGCACATATTCTAGTTTTCTTTGTCTTGTCTCGCAAACAGGTGCATCATCAGTGGAAGACCTTTTTCTTGACTATCTCATTTGGGCAGCAATCTGTGGAAGGGAAACTCTTTGACTTGGTCCATTACCCTTTAGCCTTTCATTAACCCAGATTGCCTAGGGACGTATCCCTTGGACTAGCCCTCCTAAATAGAAAGAGCCCCCCATCGAGGTGACAGTGGGTTGGGAAGCTCCTGTTACGCCGGTTTTAAGCCCTGACTCAAGCTCTTTAGACCTTTCCTACAAACCGTGTGATAACAGGTACTGGTCCAATGAAAGACAACAACATATTAGGAATGTTGCTACTATAGGATTGAGGTCTTATACACTATCTGTTGAAGGTGCAAGTCTACATCATGTGAATAGAGGAGTTGAGGTTGAACACAATGATACTTCATTTGATTACCAGTCATTAAGGTATACCGTTAACAAACGCGAGACAACCTACCAATAATGAAAGTAGGTATCAAGGCACCAATTACATTCTATAAGTGTGAATAAGGGTGTTGAGGTCGAACACTTGAAGAATCCATCGATTAGGATACATCGATGTATTCCCAACTGTCGATAGTGAGAGAACCAACCATTGATGATTGCAAGCCTCGAGGTACTCATATGACTCTAGGTATCATTTCCAAAATAGATGAGTTGAAGTCGATGGAAAGAGACTCGCTGAAAGGAGAGTATTATGGAATCTCTCATCAGTCATCACGAGGTAAAAAAAAATAGTTTGATGATTAGGAGGATCTCATATGAATAGGATGTTCACAAACTGATGAACTTGTGCATCTCCTGCATGCACCAGATGCAAGTAGTGCACGAAAGAGACCCTCTGAATAACAACCAATAAAGAAGACTGCTGAAAAAAGAGAGAAAATCACCAATAAGGCTAATGGAATCCAAGACACTACAAAAATACCAATTTGTGAATAGATTTATTGTCGTCGAACACAAGGGAAACTCCCCAGTCAGCGACCAATGAGGAGATGTCAACTGTTGGGTTTACCTACCCATAATGAAAGTAGGACCAGGGTGCATGGTAGGACTACAACTTCATGTGACTCTGAGACACACTAGGGGTATGGTTGACATGCAAAGTCAAGAGTTCTAATAAATGACTGACACAGGCTTATAGACTTCCTTTGAACAAGAGAATGAGACGTATGGATAACTCAAGTAGCATAAAATTGATGACAAAACTTTGTGATGCAAGAGGCATCAACAAACTCTCCATAGGGACTGGAAGAATAACCAGTCGGAGGAGTAAACACTAAGTAACAAGCTCATCTTCCTAAGGTCATGCTAAACCCAAACTTTGTATGACAGTGGACTCAAAAGTTTGTGCTATGTTCAAAGGTGACTCGACTGTTGTTGATATGAGATAACATTCTTTTCCCGCCCGTCTTTTTTTTGTTTTTTCATAGGAAAATAAATGCTATGATACAGGAGTGGAAACAAGTGTCGTGAGTAAGCAACTAGATCCAAACAGTGGAACATACCTATTCTCAATGCAAGGAAATGCATGCGGAGAATGGACACTCAGGGGGATGTTTCCTCTTAGGGTACATGGTGTCAAGCTGCAAAGGATATAAAAAAGGCTCTACTGGCTAGTGATGCAAATTGTTGAGGTAAGAGACTTATAATGAGAAAGTGGGAACCGACAATAGGCTCAATAATACAAGCAAGATGATGGAATGCGATTACAACTTAACTCCAAAGAATGTCCTTTTTTGTAAATTTAGTCCCCTAGGCCTGAAAAAGTATAAAATAATACCCAGGAGAACTCTTCTAGCCAATAGTGACTAGAGTATTCATTTTTTGTAAGTAGTCTATTTGGTCCGAAAAAGGGTTAAACTTACACCAAATAGACATCCTTTTAAATCCATTTAACGAGTGTGAAAGAGACAAGTTCACTCAGCAATATTTTCATTTTTTTTAGAGAGTTGGAAAAGAGCTTAACCAAGAATCCGGGGGGGTGTAGTCCCGTAGGTAACGGTCATAATTCTTATGAGTAAGAATATGGGGTTCAAATGCAAAGTCATATCAGAACTATAAGGAACTTCTGGTCCTATGGAATAACTTCTGCATGAGCACCAAATATCACAAAGGTTCTAACTAGGGCACCCATGTTTGGTAAGCCTCTACCACTTAATAACGACATTTCTAGTAGCAGTAGGAAGGTTTTGTGTCGCTAATAAATGGCTTTGTACCTAGGGTGTATGGATCATGGTCATAGGATGATGCAAGAGTGAAAAATGGAGTGACAACTTATCCTATATGTTGATGAAAGAATATACATGTTGAAGGCATGAACATGCGGTATGACATTAGAAATCGCAAAAAACCATGGACAAATCCACCAAAAACCATTTCTTTCCACTGCACTATTAGTCCACAAGGTAAAAAAATAGCACAAACTATATGAAGTGGGTAAAATATTTCTACTAATAGTAAAAATAGACCATTTTGCCATACCATTTGAGTTTTTTCACCCACATAGTGCATTTTTAGGCCATTTTCCCCACGATCTTCAAGTGTCGATTGCGGGAGCTACGATCAATGAAATCAACAACTGTCTAGACAAAGTAAGTGCCCGTCCCCTCCACTTCAATTTAAATGGTTTGAATGTTAATTTTAGGCCCCACTTTTTTAGTATTAGAGGGCATAATATGTAAATTAGGGCATACATGGGTGATAGATCACCAGGTCGTGTATACGCCCCCCATATATGCTGGAAAAGAGAAGCCTACCCACGTATATGAAACCCTATATGGGAATGCTACCAAGCTAGCCCGCGTATAAGTCTGTGAACAGTTTTTGGAAGGATTTAACTAAAAAAATGGATTTTCCTTTGCAGGATGGTGATTGAATGGAGGGAGAGAGAGAATGAAGAGATAGATGTAGTGGTGGGAAGGTATGCAGGGGCCCAAAAAGATTTATCAATATGTGGGATTTATAAATTTTGGGATCTCAAAGGGATGAGGGCTCAAGTGAGGTTACTCTAGTTGCTAGTAAACTACCAGGATCTGGAGACAGAGGCCTTCAACCCCGATGGGAAACCATTGAGGATTGAAGTGGATTACATATATTTTATCAAAAGATTCTATCGTTGAGGTGAGGTAGTGAATCTAAAGGCACGAGGGGCTGGGGGTGGTATGAATATGGAGGAGTATATTTCCACCCATTGTGTTGCAGACACAGATAAAGTAGGGAGCTAACTCCCAATCAGGGCGATCGAGAACTTGAGTTTAAAGATTGTTGTGCTTGTACTTACATGGATTTTGGGGTTGGCCTCGTTGCACCAAGCATAAAGGCCACTCATATTCTATGTGGCGGAGTGTTTATGAATGGTGTAACTCACTACCGGCTAACATGAAGAGCTAGTTGACAGATTGCAAACAAGGAAAAAGGAGAAATTTCAGATTTGCATCCATTCTTTGTAGTTTTTTCTTTGAGCGGGTTCCATGCTTGAGCCTTAGAGTAGATATTAATCCACATGGAAAATGTGATCCAACCATGTCATGGTGGATCGATGTGATGATTTGGCTAGGAGGTGGTAGGGTGCCAACCCCTTACAATGATGAGTTCTTTTTCTGGTCGCGTCGACTGGTCATAGCCATTGACGACTACTCTTATGCCGTGATCAACTACAGAGGGGATTCAGATATGCCTTTTCCTCCAGGTTCTGCCTACGGTGATATTGCTAAGAAATGTTTTTATATATTTCATTTTTTGTGATTTTCAAAAATAATAAAAAACACAAATATTTTTTTATGGTATAAAGTGTTAACAATTGTTTTGTGACGTAGATGTAGGTCCATGACAGCCAAAGGAATTCCCATGCCATTGGCAGAGGAGACGGGGAGATGAGCATGTGGGAGGAGATGCAGAGAGAGTGTTGTAGAATGTGTAGGGGAACCTGTCTCAATTGACGCACAAGATTCCTATGGTTCAAGTGGAGGATTCACTAGAGGTTATGCAATGAAAGGTGGTGGGTGTACCCCATACATGGGTGTGACTCTTCCAGTGTCTCGCAAACGCCGTAGTGTGCTATCATGATACGCATATGACACCACAGGCATAGATTCCATGGTTGTATTATATACCAGCCATATATATATATTGAGGGTGTGAGCCCCATTTTGTACTATGACACCATATTTTTTTTAAAGATGAAATATAAAAAAAATTGGTTCTTGACTTTACTTATATATGTTACAATGTGTGCATGCATGAATGTGTTTTCTTTACTTATTCATGTGACAAATTCCAATCTAAAATATAATTAGCATATGCATCAGATACATGATTACAACTTCTAGGTATGTGATTATAAGTACGAAAATCAAAGTATCGTTCCAAAATTCATACCCGTATGAATCGTCAGAGTAGAGTAGGGTCTCACACACGGTAATTGTCATTTAACTGACATACGACTAACTGGGAGTCCAAGAGAACCTCTAAAGACCAAAAGCCATGTGAAATGGTGTCGTGTAATAGTTCTATAACAACGCTACACTCAACCACATTATTTGTCGATGGCTCCAGATGAACGCCACCTGAAGACACTAGTTGGCCCTGGAGTGAGTAAATGACCTAAGCAACGAAAGTCGTGTTCTGCGTATGAGGACTGGAACCATCCATGAATCCTAAGTAAACTAAAGACTCTATTGACATCTACCAACCAAAAGAAAACTTGATAAGGAAGTCGATGACACAAAATAAAATATGTATATACACTAAGATACACTAGTATACAAGAGGTCACACCCAAGATTTAAGGGCTTAAGCGTAATACCTTTCAAGGTAGAGCCCATTTCTGGGCTCATCTAGCATATTCCCTTCATAATCTTCCAAGTCATAAGCTCCTTTCTCTAAGACATGTCACACGATATAAGGACCATGCCACATGGGGTTAAACTTGCCTGCCCCCAACAGTTCTTTGGCTTGGTCATACAAGAGAACCAAGTCACCCTCAACATACTTTTGAGGAAAATGGACCTATCATATTGAACCTTAACACGTCGTTTATTCACTTTGATAGTTGTAGAGGCATCTTGAATCTGCTCATCGAGACACTCTAGGTGCAAAAGTCATTCTTCAAGATCAGATGTGTCAGGCATGAGCTCAATTTCCAATTTGAAGGAAGGGATTTCACATTCAATCGGAAGAATCAACTCCATGCCATGTACTAATTGAAAATGAGAGAAAATGGTGGGAGTCTTTACCAAGGTTCGATATGCCCAAAGTGCTGGGTAAAGCATAAGATGCTAGTCAAACTTACTCTGGCTGACAATTTCTTGCAAGATGGTCTTGAGAGATTTATTCACCACCTCTACTTGTCCATTTTCTTGGGGATAATCAGGGGAATAATGACCATTCTTAAACCCCAGTTTTGATGCTAACTCTTTCATCATTTCATTCTGAAAGTGAATACCACGATCAATGAAAATATCTTTTGGGATTTCGAACCGAGCTATAATTTGGTTGAAAAGAAAGAATTTTGTAGTCTTACCATCAGATTTAATGGTAGGCATGGCCTCTTCCCATTTAGTGAAGTAATCCATGACCACAATGATATGATGATGCCCCCTAGCTGAGGCTAGGTTGTTGTCCATAAAATACACCCCCCACTTGGTGAAGGGACCGACGGTGATGACTGGGTGAAGAGGGGCTGGGTGTGGGCACATTTTTCGAGTGAACACCTAGAAAGGGTGACACTTCTTGACTGCTTCAACACAATATTTAAAAATTGATGGCCAAAAATAACCATCTCAAAATAATTTTTGGGTTTTCGCAAGCCCGGATAAATGACAACCACAAGCCCCACTGTGACAACCATTGAGAACATAATCAACTTCCTCATGATTCAAGAAATGCCGTAGAATATTATCTATTCCTTGATGATACAAAGTGTCGCTACTGATAAGGTAATTTTTATCCTGATGACGTATACGTCATTGATCGTCTCTCAAAAGATTCTTGGATAGCTTCAAGGTTTGAAGATAAATTAGAATGTTTCCATAACAGGAGTCCGAAGACGAGATAAGGAAGATATGTTCATCTGCGAATGAATTTTCATGAAAAATGTCTTCATCTAGTCGAGGGAAGTATGATATCAACTAGAAAAAAACTAGCGATTTCTTAGTCTTTGCTGAAGCAAAATCAAGATCAAACTCTTTCAAAATAACAATCCACTTATTGTATTTCCCCCCTATGATACACCCAGTGAGGATGTATTGAAATGGATTGATATCCACAACTACAATAGTCTTGCAAAGTAATATATAATGTCGTAATCTTTGAACCACATGTATGGCAACCAAGGCTAGTTTCTCTAGGTGAAAGTATTTAAGTTCATGACCGACTAGGTTTTGAGTGAGATAGTAGACAATGTGATCATGGAGTTCATCATCCTCTTGAACCAGAACCATACCAATCGTCCCTTCGGATGCGACGACATAAAGAAAATAGTCTCTACTGTAGTATGGAGGCTTCAATAGAGGTGCAGATATCAAATATTTATTAAGAGCATCAAAGGATTCTTGGGCTCACTCATCCCATATAAACAGAGTATCCTTCTTCAAAAGACGCATGAAACCCTTATTTAAATTGGCATAGTTCACTATGAACCGACACAAGAAATTTTCCTTCCTCTGTAAACCTTGAAGTTGTCGAATGTTGCGCAAGGGAGGAAATCAAAGTATTTCCTCAACCTTCATAGGATCTACCATGATCCCATGCTCAGATACTAAGAATCCTAAAAGACAACAGACCTAATGTAGAAGATGCACTTGTGAGGGTTCAAATGGATGCGATAATAAAGGCATCTCTCAAATACTAATCGAAGGCGAGTGGAGTGATATACTCTTTTGTGAGAGTGAGCAATGAGATCATCTAGGTAAGCTTTGACAATATGCTTGATACCGTGAAAAACAAAGTTCATGGAACATTGGAAGGTTGCTCCGTCGTTTTTAAGGCCGAAAGGCATTTTCTAGTATGAAAAATTAACCCAAGGACAAATAAACACCGTCTTATGTTGATCCTCGGGTTTGATTTGAATTTGATTATACCCTGAAAATCCATCCATAAAAGAAAATATTTTTCTTCCGGCGCACTCATCAAGAATTTGGTCAATGAAAGGAGTCAAGAAGTTATCTTTAGGTCAAACCTTGTTCAAGTCTCAAAAATCCATACATATGTGGATGATTCCTTTTTTTTTATTCACGAGAATGGGGTTGGACACCCATTCACTCAAGGGAACTGGGTAGATGAAACCAACATTAAGTAGCTTCTCTACCTCTGCCTTAATAGCAGGGGCCTTCCTAGGATTACCAACTCTAAGACATTGTTGAACAGGTCTAGAATCCATAAAGGTCTTGATATCACGTTGGAAAAAGCTGGGGTCTATCCCTGGCATCTCTTCATATGACCAAGCGAATACATCAAAAAATTCTTTGAATATATCGGTCCAGATCTGAATTTCTCCAGGTGAACAATCCGCACCGATATATATGTTCTCAATTTTGCCAGGAAATCAAGAGATTTCGATTGTGATGGTAGGAGAAATATTCTCGATGTTTCCTTCAGCATAAATACCATGCGTATCTAGTGGAACCACATCGTGACCGACCATCTCACTCAAGGTAGATCTAAAGTCATCCTGCTTGATCCTAACAAGCTCTGGGAGGAAATAGGAGCGATGATGCATATCATCCCAAGGCCTATCAGGACCATACATGGCCTCTAAGATGGATTCATCTGAGGGTAAAGTATCATCGAGGAAATCATGCAAACAATAATATTGGACAACCTATATGGACTTTATAAGAAGATCCTCCTCGTGCGTCTGCAAGGAAAAAGGATTCGGTTCAACAATAGCGTCAATAATAGAATAATACGCAATTTCTTCCGGTGACAATGGCATTGCCATCCCAATGTGGTATTGAATTTCGTATGACATATTCATGGAAGATAGGGCCCAAGGGTCGTTGAAATATGAAGTACGTAAATGAATGGACCTCATCGACGACAAAGACTCACTAGAAATGGAATAAATGTGGTGAATTGGTGCCACAAAATCAAAGCTACCCATGAGAGAGGAATAAATTCTGACATCAACATCCTTAGTTTCCTGCTAAGAATTGTCAATCACAAGGACCGAATGTCCAACTAATGCATTAGGACTAGCATGTGCAAAGGACAATTGATCAATCATCACTATTTTCCCTTCATGGGGAAAACATAGAGTGCGGAAACCCTATGACACAACTAATGTCATGGCATAAGTCCAATTACACCCTAGTAGTAAATTATAGTCAAGGGGCGCATCAACCACCTCGACATCAGCCTCCAATGTATTTCCACCTAAATGGACTGGAAAAGTGGGAATAATTTCGTGGGGTCGGAACGAACTCCCATCAAAAGTGGTCAACATAGTCATAGATTGGGATAGAGTCAAAGAGCCAATGGATTTCCAATAGGTTAGGGACATCACAGATGTCGCAACGCCTTCATAAATTACAGTGCACTCTATGGTAATTTTTCGTGTACTCCACATGGATTTGAAAGGCCACATGGTAAGGTAAGCGAGGCCTAACATCCGTGATGTCAAAACTAATAAACTTCAAGCCACATAGGTCTAGAGCTCCTAAAGGAGATAACAAGGCATTCCTATGTGAAGGAAACGTTTGGAGCACCTCCAAAGCTGACATCGAACAAGGGGTTTGACCTAGATCTTTGACAATCGAATAGTTCTAGGTAGCTCTGGCATTAGGATTGTGGGTAGAGCATTTTAGTGCTCCTTTCGGAATATGAGGCAAAGGTTTTGGCTTTTCGATCTGTTATCACTCCAAGAAACTCTTTGTGGTTGTGGGTCAAAGATGCTTGGTAACTTAAAGTAAACTTGTTTTTGTATTTTGTATGTGTGGATCAATGGGATGACTCAATTACAGTATGGTATTCAGACAGTCAAAATGAGAATCAAATGAACCAGTGCTCTCAAGGATCAATAATCAGATGATAGTTTTTAAAGTGGGTGAGAAAACAATGCTTATAAACCAAGTACAAATGTAGGGTTTAATAAATAATGATAAGAAACTATTAATCAATTTATGAGCTAACCAATGAGATGAAACTCATTCTGCAGCTCAAACAACTTGAATAAAAGTACAGAAGGAAAGATGAGAATCTGACATCAATAGAGAGAGAAAGCTGTGATTTGTATTATCATATGAAAGGTCTATTTACAATATAGTATTTATACTATCCAAAATCGAACCCCTCCTTCTATCAAATGATAGGTATTTATATCTTTTACAACAGATCTCAGATCTTATAAACATGGATCTAGATTTCTAAATATGGAAAACAAAGTACAAAACTTAATACAATAAGATACCTAATATTAAAAAAAATAGATTTAATCTGATCATTACAAGTCGAATTTGACAGCTAAAGCATTATTTGGCAGTCTATAGATGAAAATCACAGATTCAAAAATCTGTCTTTGATGACTAGGAGATTTTTTGTCAAGAGTTATTGTTCCATTTGGTGTTATTTCCTCACCACATGTCTTTAAAGCTGGATGAGAAAGATGATTTAGCTCCTCCTAATTATTATCCATCATTTAACACCTTTACCATGTGTTCATGAAATCAAAAATCACGATCTGGGAAGAAAGAAGACGTTTCTGGACTCTTCTGTGTTTTCACCAGCTCTTTTGTCTTGAATCTGCCCCTTTAGCTGGTGAAAAGGAAAGCTTTCAATGACTAACTAGCAGATTTCAGAACCAATGAGCTGGTGAAAGCACATATTTTTTAATGAAAACCACCTAGGGAAAAATCAAATTTTTGAGCCGTGGAGAGTCCATTTTACACGCTTGAATAGTCGATTGACAACTAGAAATCCTAATATTTCCAATGGTACTTTCAGATATGTTTTTAGAGCTTGGGAAGCTAGTCGAAATTCCTCCACGAGATGAGGCATAATTTCTCAAACACATTTCAGAATGAATTGTTTGATCGCTAACATCTGGCTCCAACTGGGATGGAGACCTCCCTGTGAGGTTTCCAAGAACCTGGAAGAACTTGTGCCTTTATTATTTGGCATGGAGTCATTTGGTCTTTATAATTTATCATCTAAAAACCTGTAGCAACATGTAACCTACTTGTAACTTTCTTGTTTATTCATTTAATTAATCACAGATCTCAATGCTAAATACATACTGCTTAATCTTTGTCTAAGAAGAATGCATGATGAATTGTTGATCTAGACTTTTCATCTCATCGTCTTCCTCTCTACAATATTCCTTTGTTTGCAAATCATAAAACTGAGGGCTTCACTTTCACCGGCTCACTTGTTTTCAGAAATACCATTTAGTCGTTGAAACCTTGAAATTTCACCGGCTAACTTCAGCTTCAAAACAAAGATTAGTTGTTGAAAAGATTTTCTTTGATTTTTGGAAATACCTTTTGACAATCGATTTATTATAGGAATAAACAAGTTATATCCTATACGTTGACATTTAAATTTCTAAAAAACAATGTATGGAACTCTATTTATGACCATGCTATCTCCAAAAATTTTGGCTTTTTCACCTAATCTTCTACTAAACTGAAAATTGTATGTAATTTGTTGTATTGATCAACAATGAATTCACAGTTGAAATTCTCAAATGGAAGCCTATTTAGAGATCTCTTAGTCATCAGTTCCAAGGTACACAATGAATAGTAATGTGTGTCATAGCTTTTTGGTCTTTCGTTCCAGTTTTCAACAGGGTAAGTGAAAGCAAGTTACTAATGACTTGGTTACTAGAAAACACTTCCCGGAAATTTTCCATTTGAAGTTTCCATAAATAGATGATCCCAGCAATAAGCGTGCCTTTGACATAAAAAGTTCTATCATATCATCGATCATCTTTGGATTGCTTTCCCAAGGTAGAAGTAATCTCCCAAAATGCAAATGTTGATGAATTCACAATAGAACTTTCTTTTGTGTTCCGATATTTGCTAAATATTTGTAGAAAATTCTTCTATCCACAAGATTTCTACCTGCGTGCCATATGAATTTACAGAGGGTTTATTGAATGGTGAATAACTCAACACTCACAGCTTGGAAGAAATAACTTCAATATTTGTAATATTCAGATATGGGAATCGAGCTCTATATGATCTCTTAGCATAGAAATTTAATGAAAACTCCTCTTGGGTTGTCGTTTGAAATGCACTATGTATTTGAAAAACACTAAACTCATGCATGTTGCCTTTGAAACTAGTAGCTTTAAACTTGTTTCTCCATCCATCTACATATTTAGAAGACCAAATTTTCTACACATACATTCTTTGCCTGTAGCCTGCCTATTTATTTCAAAAATCAACAACTGAACATGATCTACTTGCTCATATGACAAGCTTATTCACTGCCTACTCCTGCTCTAACCATTGTACTGATGCTCAATCAAGTAAACTCATGCTTCCAATGAATCCATATCAGATATTGATTTATTGAACATGTTCTTGATCTTGACCTAACAAATAATTGAATGCATAGCCAACAAAAAAGTAGTTTGAACTGATGACAAAGCCAATTTTCATCTGACCAAAATACTTTAACATATATGTTGTTCATAGATTCTAAAAAGTTTGTGATAGGGTCATTAAAACCATAAAAGAATACCTATTTGAACTGCTGATCTAACTGACTATATTGCAATTGTCGATTGCTTTCACTGATCTTAATGCCAAAAGTGGACTGCTCAACCTTTGTCGGAGAAAAATGCAAGTTGAACTGCTGATTTGAACCTTTCTGCTCCTCTTCACCATATCTTTGTAATCTGATCTCATCATGATGATATGATGTCTTATCACAACTAACAATTTCTTCTTCAACAATAATCTCTTTACAAGATATATCAAAACTAGAAATATCTTCTTTAGACTTTTGAAAAACAGATTGGCAACAAGCATCAATTACAGCATGCACACATTTCTGATCATCTATCTTCTAAAAAATGGAATTAGATAAAGTTCTAGTAGACAACAAGCTTTCAGAAATCTCAACATCTCCTTCCTTATCATAATTTGAAATAACATATTCATAAGAAGAAGAATGTCTCTGACACTCTAGTTGGAGATAAGACGGTCTATGAAAATCTTGTTGCTCAAGGTTACTGCAAATTCCCATGATCTGCAAATCTGGAAACTGTGTATCATCTGCATATGTAGCTAAAGAATCTAATTCTTCAGATTCATGAAAATCAGAAATAGAGGTAATAGGAAAACCCTCAGCTTCTTCATCAATCTTTCCTAATTCATGTTTATGAGGAGACATATCACAGTGAAGATCGTTTGAAAGATGATGTAAATTTTGAGAAAAATATTCTTCCCTATTAACATCTTCAACTCTTTTGTGCAATTCATATTCTACACAACAATTATCAAATAAATACTTATCTGGAAAGAACATTTTGTAGTTCTCATTAAATAATCTGTGAAAATCCTTCAATGATGAAATACTGGAAGGAGGTAAAGAGAAATACCACTGATGTGCATCACCATACAATGAATGCATGAACATCTTCATGTTGTAGATCTAATAAATCCATGCACTCATGGAATTTGAGGAGGTGTTCTACAGGATTGTCTTCTTTGTTCTCTTTGAAGACAGGTAGAAAATCTCCCCATTCTAACATATCAGGTACTGAATGTGGGAAACCAGGAACTGAAGAAAAGTCAAGAGGTGCAAACCTCCGAGCCAAAGGGGAAACAAATGCTTTCGACATTTGATTATTGTGGAGCCACCATTGAATCCGTATTTCATGGATTTGCCAGAAAGATGATTACAACCAAGAGAATTTCAAGGCTTTTTCTATCATCAAAGCTAGATTTGTATTATGTCCCAAGGAAGTTGATCTTCAATCTCATTTCCCCGACAACGACGCCAATTTTTTATCACTCCAAGAAAATTTTTGTGGTTGTGGGTCAAAGATGATTAGTAAATTAAAGTAAACTTGTTTTTGTATTTTGTATGTGTGGATCAATGGGATGACTCAATTACAGTATGGTATTCAGACAGTCAAAATGAGAATCAAATGAACTAGTGCTCTCAAGGATCAATAATCAGATGATAGTTTTTAAAGTGGGTGAGAAAATAATGCTTGTAAACCAAATACAAATGTAGGGTTTAATAAACAATGATAATAAACTATTATTCAAGTTATGAGCTAACCAATGAGATGAAAGTCATTCTGCAGCTAAAACAACTTGAATAAAATTACAGAAGGAAAGATGAGAATCTGACATCAATAGAGAGAGAAAATTGTGATTTGTATTATCATATGAAATGTCTGTTTACAATATAGTATTTCTGATATCCAAAATCGGACCTCTCATTCTATCAAATGATAGGTATTTATATCTTTTACAACAGATCTCAGATCCTATAAACATGGATCTGGATTTCTAAATATGAAAAACAGAGTACAAAACTCAATACAATAAGATACCTAATATTTAACCAAATAGATTTAATCTGATCATTACAAGTCGAATTTGACAGCTAAAGCATCATTTGGCAGTCTGTAGGTGAAAATCATAGATTCAAAAATCTGTCTTTGATGATTGGGAGATTTTCTGTCAAGAGTTATTGTGCCATTTGGTGTTATTTCCTCACCGCATGTCTTTAAAGCTGGACGAGAAAGATGATTTAGATCCTCCTAATTATTATCCATCATTTAAAACCTTTCCCACATGTTCAAGAAATCAAAAATCGCGATCTGGGCAGAAAGAAGACGTTTCCGAACTCTTCTGTGCTTTCACCAACTCTTTTGTCTTGAATCCGCCCCTTTAGCTGGTGAAAAGGAAAGCTTTCAACGGCTAACTAGCAGATTTCAGAACCAATGAGCTGGTGAAAGCGTAGATTGTTTAATGAAAACTGCCTTGGGAAAAATCAAATTTCTGAGCCGTGGAGAGTTCTTTTTACACGCTTGAATAGTTGATTGACAACTAGAAATCCTAATCTTTCCAATGGTACTTTCAGATCTGTTTTTAGAGCTTGGCAAGGTAGTCAAAATTGCTCCATGAGATGAGGCATCATTTTTCAAACAAATTTCAGAACGAATTATTTGATCGCTAACACTATCTGTAAGAGTGTTTCTAGAGGAGGAGGATACTCTGAACCTACAATAGTCCGTGAAGAACCGTAATCACGAGATCAAGTGGCTACATCAATATCCTACACAGTTTTTGGACTGTCTACGTTGGATATCTCTGTAGGCTCTGTTGTCGTCCTAATGCACACTTGCAAACATGAGCTAAGTCCTGCTCACTTAGTGTGCCCTCGGAGACACAATGTCTAAGTTCCAGCCCACACTGTCACCTTGACCGGAACTTCTTCCGTCTAGGCTTACTCCTAGGGAAGCCAAGGGAGGTAGTCCCTAAGTTGCTAAGTTAATTTTAAGTTAAGTGTTCTAGGAGTGAATTTTAATTGATTAGAGGCCAAGGGGAAAACTAGCCTAGGATGACAAGCAGCAATGCACGTGCAAGTCTAAGTCTGAATGAGAGTCAACCCTTTCCCTAAGTCAACTAATGACTAGTGCCTAAGGTTGGGCAATGGGGTCAACTATGTGTAAGGGTGGTTCGTTACAAGAAGTTTTACAATTTAATCAAATCAAACTACCCCAATACCCCCAAGATTAGAAATACTTACAAGTTTATACAAGTTTACAACAAAAAAGATATGAACAAAAATATACAATAGATACAAGACGTACAAAAGATCAAGAATTCACACCCTAGGGCCAAGCAT
>JZKD02S1679869.1:0-17743 GCA_000966675.3 Picea glauca | reverse complement strand
AGGTTAGGAGGGTCTAACTTGCCACTTTCCACCTTACACTCACTCACTAACTCAAAATTACAATGATTTTTGACATTTTACTAATGTCATTTTAGCAATTAAAATTGTTGTTTTTTACTCTGACTGACTCTGAGTGGGCTAAGACATAGAAAAACTTGCCCGACTGAGCTGAAACTTTGTCTATGGGTGTAGGGGGTGCTATTCCATTTCTTTTGAGCACAAATACCCCTATCAAAAGCCCAAAGATCCATTTTTTACATTATAAGCTCAAAAAAATAATTAATTAATTAAATTATTAAAAATTTAATTAATTAAAAAAAACCTATCTAGACTCGACGAAATTCCGCGAAACTTTAGACACTGTCTGGCATGGTCATTTACAATATTCCTAAAAGATTACCGAAGAAATGAGACCATCAGAGCGCCTTCCACCACTTTGGAGGAAGTCATGTGGAGGGAAAAACTCAAGGGAAGTCGGCCAGGAGCTTGTCTGGTCGACAACCTGAGGATAAAAAACCCCCGATGAAAGGAACTCCCTTGATGGATCACCCATGGTACCTGACCTAACTATGACCCATGCAGACTTATTACATTATTAACCCACGCAGGGGTGCGGAAATCCCGTTTACAAAAATTTAAGTGTTGGGGTATCAGATACCCAGTAGAACCAATAATGTCTTCAACACAGATGAATACTTCATGGCACATGAGTTGACCACCATTGCTAAATGGGCGGTCAACAGGGTCTACTGGAACAAAGAGTTTCGTCGACTATTCCTTGGTAATTTCTTCCAAGTCCTCTTCTGTCATCTTGTAGTAAGATTGAATTTGTTTCTTGTGCTCATCGGTGCACGCTGTAATATAAATGAAATGGTGGTCCGCGTTAAATTTCATTAAAGGCCGAAACCTGTGGAGAGTATTTGGGGTCATACGAGGCTCCGACTGGATGGCTAACTTCAGCTGATTGTAATAAGTGTGGAATACAGAATTTGATTGCCATAGTGTACTGAACTTCACGGCCACAAGTTCAAAGGGCTCGATGTCTGGAAAGGTCGCACCTTCCAGCATCTCCCTTGTGATGAAAGCGATCAAGATGATAAGTCAGCTAAAGTGGAACTCATATCCTTGGTCCTGCGCTTCCCTGCAGTCTAGTTCTAGCTAGTTTATGAGGTATTTCACCCAATTCATTTATAGGCCCTCCGCGCACTTCCCTACGAGGTCAACTACAAAACCAGTGACTTGGGTGGGTCGGTTCTTGCGAAATAAATTTCCTGTGATCAATTGACAGGCTAGGCGCATTGCGTCGCTTTGGATAGAGGCTACCTTGTAGCCTCGTGTGCCCTTCTCTACATCGCCACAAGTCTCTTTGATCCTTTGTGCTAGTGCTCGGTCTATGGTCTTTCCAAGTTAAAAATCATGTGGATCTGGTCCTTGCATGCTAAGCCCGATGATTCAATTAATCAACATCGGATCAACCATGATATGGCGGTTCAACCACAAATAACCACCATGGTAACAAGACAACAGTACCTTGATTCATGCATTCACCTCTTGGTGTCGTCCGAAGTGAGGAATCTTCATGACGTTGAGCAGGGTGGACTGTGTGAGGTTATGGGTCCATGACTGAGGAATTATCTTTGAAGTCTTTCCTTTTGTCCTAGTCAGGTACTTGTGTGGGGTGAGCATGTAGTATACCTTCCTATCGCCGAGGTTGAAGTCCCTAAACTTCAATGCTGCTATCTTTTCTTGATCTACGTGAACTACGTGTATCCCCTTTTGGAGGTACGCAGTGACCAATTCGTACTCAAATTCTCCGGGCACACTATTTCTATTTACTGCGCCGCTTAGAGGTGGTAGATAGGTGGGTAAAATACTCGGAATCAACTTAGCATTCGCAAGATCGTCTATGTGTTTGGTTCACTTCTCATATGAGGGTCATGATGGTCCTGCTCGGGCAGTCGCTGGGGAGGCTTGTACTCCTCTCGTCGATGATTCTTGTAGACCGGTAGATGGTCCTCTCTCCGACATGACTCTTTCAGTCCTGAAGTCGATGAGAACTTTCGTTACTGATTCTTCTTCTGCGGTGAGTTCGTCAGACATACGTGCTCGGGATGAATATCTCAGGTTTGGAAAGTAACGTAGGCACAGTAATAGGATAGAGAGAAAGAGCATGATGAACACTGTGTAAATGTAACAAGTCTGCAAGCTCAAATTCTCAGTTGGCAAAAGTATTATCATTGCATGGCACGGCGGGATAAATAGATAACTCTGTAAAAGATCGCTTGCAACAGGTATGGAACCTAATTAACTCTTGTGTTATCCGTTATGGCACGGTCTAACGGTCTGGTGGTGAGCCATAAATGCCTTTCTACCCATTCGAGCATCGGTTAAACGGTTATAATATTCCCCAACGGCTATATTGCTTCGCCATGGTGAAGTGCCATGTGTCGTTTTTCTCATATCCCGGTGAAGCCCCAATTCTGAAAATTTTCTTTCTGCAAGGTTCCTTCTGGAACTTTATATGACTTCTCAATCTTAGCCCTCTTCTTACTTAGCTTCCTAGCCTTCTTTCTAGTGAGCTTTGTCTCGGTATTTGTTTTTCCATTCTGATTCTTATCTTCTCTGGGCATAGCTACTTCGTGTCATTGATATTATTTCCTAAGAATCAAGGGTAACCCTTCTTCTTCATCTGGAATAGGTATTTCAATATTCAGTGGTTCTTATAATGTTCCTGTAACTTTGATGTCTAGGTATCTGGCATTAAAGAGCTTTGATATGGTCTCATGTTCTTTCATCAAGTGTGTGATCTTCTTAGTCATGAAATCTCTTAGTTCTTGCTTTTTTTGTTCTAGAACTTCTTCTTCTATCCTTCGGATCTGGTCTTTCTCAATCCAGGTCTTGCCTAACAAAGATGGAAATGAGGTGTTGTCCTCAATAAATCTAATAATTTCAAATTATTCCTCTGTCGAAGTTCCATTGACATTCATAGGTATCTTAGCGAGATTCCCACATAAGGTTATTAGCTTTCCTCTGAATAATGCTATTCCTCCTAGTGAAGGAGTCATAGCAGGCTTCCCTAGGGTTTCCCAAGTGCTTTCTGTCATGATATTCACCTTTGTTTCTTCATCCAGAACACAGTCAATGTCGAAGTCTCATATTCTCACTTATGTTTTCTCTTTTTCCTTGAATATCTCTAATAAATTGATGTTTATGTGATTATCCAGGGTTTACTTCATTTTTAATAACACAATCTCTGATTCTTTCTGGGGTTCTGCTATTTTTGGATCTGCCTTAGGATTTTCCTGATTCAGATTCATTCTTTCAAGCTTAGCAATCATTCTAGGGCAATACAATACCTCATGGTCCATAGCTTTGCAACAAAGACAACTAGGTCTTTTCTCAGGGCATTCCTTCGCAATATGTCCCGCTCTTCTGCAACTGTAATAGAGGGTTAATCCTCTCTTTCTTTTAAATGATCCCCAATCTTTTTGATGTTGTGCACTAGGATCATGGTAGCTAACCTGCAAAAAAATCTTTCTAGGATCCTTCATACACTTATTATTCCAAATATCCTTTCTATGCATAGGTATAACATATCTTTCACTATCTTTATCATATCTATTAATATCAAACCTCCTTTTGTCTATTAATTCCCTAGTTTTCAAGCTAGGGAAGAATCTATTAAACATACCTAGATCCATACTTTGAAACAAAAATTTCCACTAATTTTACTTTTACAGAGCACAAAGCTTTCAGATCTAAAATTGTTTTCACTGTTCTTACCTTTATCAGAGCACGGAGCTTACAGATCTTACCTCTTTTAGTCAAGAATTCACGCTTTTACCTCTCCCAGAGTATAAAGATTTCAGATCTTACCTCTTTTCTTTCGATCAGACTTCTTTTCTTCAGCACAGAGATTCTCAAATAAGTAGATCATTGTGCACTAGAGTGACAGATCTATGCACAAAGATTTCACAGTTTCAGATCAAATCTTTACACAAAGATTCTTCTTGTTCAGTTCCCAACAATCACAGTTTCAGGTCTCGACAATGGACCATTTGTTGGCACAGGGGAAGACTCAGGGTTCAACACTACAACAATGCACCAACAAAACCCTAACTACTGACCCTTTCGGAAACACCTGTGAAGCAGATGAAGTCTCACCCGAGGTAGAGACAAGGGTGGTTGCAAGAATCAAATGTCTGCAACCTTAGCTAGGACACCAATATGTGATTATAATACTTACTAGAGAACTTATCACCGTTAGTTCCTTAATATGCAATCAATATCTACTTCTTTGATGAAATAGAGCTTCACAACATTCACAATGATCCAATGTATTTAAGCACTTAACATCGGTAAGATAGATCAGATTTGGTAGATCAAGCACTGAGCATATTCATATATATCAGATCTAACATTCTACATATCACTAGAACTAAGCATAAGCAGATCTATCTAATCATCCCCAAGCACTTGGAAAAAGAGGATATAAACACATCAAGATAAAGTACAAAGCACATAACACGGTTTTTATGTGGTTTACCCCCACCCTGGAGCTACGTCCACCAACTCTTCTTCTTTATTATCCTCAGTCAATCGATTGCAAGCACAAAGCCATCAAAACCCTTACTCCACACATGACAGAAGATCTGCGTAGCTCGCTAGATCCTTCTTCCTTGAGCTACAACACTAAGCCCTCCACAATATGATACAAGGACTTGCACTTAGCTCTGCAAGTCTCTTACAGTCATGCACAAAGCACTTACAAACCCTACTTGCACTTAGCATACATCACATAGATGTCGATTAAACTACTTCTTACATTGCCTAGATGTTTATTTATACATACAAAATAGGCCTAAGCATGGGTAAACCCGTGGGCTGACATCACATTCCTGTTACATAATCCCAGAAACCCAAAACGGACCCAAAAAGGGGTCGAGATCCCGTGATCTCCACTTCGTCTTGCGCTCCTCCTTCAACAGGCTGTCAAAGTCCCAAACCTGTCAAACATGACCAAGTATCTCCCAAAAATTGGTCAAGGGTCAACAATTTTTGACCACTATGCTTCGACTGATGGTAGGGATTCATAAGTCAAGTTGGCATACAATGATTTTTTCGACATTATGGGCCTATCGGGCGTTAGTTAAATCTACTACGAGTTTCACGCCTTTCCAATTAGTGTATGGTATCGAAGTCATTTTGTCAATTGAATGTGAAATTCTATCTCTGAAGCTAGTTGTTGAACTTCTCCCCAACACCACAGTCAAGGAAGAACGTTTGTTGTATTTAATTAAATTAGATGAGACTAGTCGTGATGTTGCGTTAGTAATAGAAACCCAAAAGAAACATGTTAAGGCTCAATACAACAAACATGTTAAACCTCGTGTTTTTTCTGAAGGTGATTTGGTCCTCCTTTATGACCAAGATCGTGACTTGTTGGAGGCAGGCAAATTCGAGCCCATGTGGCATGGTCCTTGTATCGTTAAACGAGTATTAGAAAAAGGGGCTTACGAGCTGGTTGATTACGATGGAATTCCTTTGGGTGAGCTTAGAAATGGACCTTACCTAACTAAGTATTCTACTTAAAAATGTTTTGCATTAGTGCTTTGTACTTTAATGTATCATATTCTAATGTTCTTTTTGTTGTTTTCATTTCTTCCCTCAAACTGTTTACCTTGCCTTGTGCTTGGTTTCCATATGTCGGCATTCTCTCTACCTTATATTGGCTTTGCTGATGGTGCTAGTCACAGTACTCAAAATCTCGCATTTGCTGCATGGGAAATCTATGCACCTACGGATGAGTTTATAAGTCTACATGGTATTTTCTTGGGTCGTGCAACTAATAAAATTATGGAATATAGTGCGGTCATTGAATTATTGATTGACACCATTTCACTTGTCATCCAACATCTGATTGTATGACTCGATTCTCAACTTGTGGTGCTGCAATTAAGCAACATCTATTCCATCATAATTCCTACACTATTACGAGTATATTTGAGAGTTCACCTCTTGGAAAGGAGTTTTGATTACATTGAATATCAACACATTCCTAGATATCTAAATACATTAACACATGCTTCAGCCAATTATGTTTTAGATAGACATTTGGGCAATTTATAAATCAAAATACAAACAAATGTAGGCAAGTAATCTGGTAGAAGTTTTTGTAGTATATCACAAAAAGTTACAAAAAGTGTGTCCCGAGATCAAAATATCAAAGTATATGGCTTCATATACATATATGCATCATGAATATTTCTCATGATAGCAAACTACTGCCTATGCTACGTGATGGAGAAGTCAACCAACATATGTTGAAACACCAATAGTTTGGCGTTGAAAACGTTGAGGTAGCTCATCTACGATAATATCATGGATGTCCAGAGTCAATCCCTCAAGGTAATGCTCGATCTCCTCGATATCCTCGGCCATTACTCGATCTCTAACAACCACTACACCTACCTCCCCACATCTCTGGATTGGAGATGAACCCGGAGATCCGATAGGTTCCACATCTGCGTTTGAAAGAATTTGATTAGTCTTGGATACATAATATAAAAAATTTACAATAAAAATGATAAAAACAATATATAGTTGAAATTTTTTTTCTACCTATGTCACCCCAATGCGCACCCTCAGGTAATGCTAAATTCGGATCGCCATGGAAGTCGGTCCCAACATAGGCATAATCCTCAATCATAATGAGCTGATATTTCAGCCATTGGAAGAAGGTAGACCCGTATGTGACAGTTGGAACAACACCATGACAGGCCATAAGATCAACCCATCTCCTCATGTGAGGATCCCATGGAGCAGGCACACCCCAATCCAAGTTTTGAAGACACAAAAGTGGGACCCTTTCAAGGAAAAAAGACACCAAAATTGATCCATACCCAAACTGTTTTAACCGACCATTCCTGCACTTTGCCAACTATTTTTTCATGTTCTTAAGGAGGCCCTCGCACTAATTGAATACATGAGGCTCCATGCACTCAATGGCATACTAAAGTTGGTTCTGCAAAGCCAAGTGTGGAGTTGTACTCCATACAACACAGGTAATGGTAAAGAGTATTGTCCTCAGAGATAATTCGAGGACGTTCTTAATGGGAATCTTCCCACTAAATTTCTCTGTGTTGACCGAGTACTATTGCGCAACATAGTGGTCCATTGGTTCACCTCCTATTGTGTGTCTAGATAATGATACTCGGGACCCACGACGAGACAAACCGGTCAAAAAATAAATATCTTCAATCTCCAAAGTGAGAGTATGCACCCCAACATGGAAAACTTGCTCATTTACATCCCACATCCGGACCAGGTGCTCTAATAATAGTAATTGGTCTCTCATGCCTTGCACACTGAAGAATTTGAGAAACCCGCAGTGTCGTAACCATGTTGGGGTAATTCCCCACAATGTTCTCTTTCTGTTCGTGTTTTCTCTCCCTCCATTCCATCATTGTGAACAATGGAAAATCTACAAAAGGACAATCAAGCATGAGTTAATTTCTTAAAAATCCAAAATTGATGGCTTCACTGGTTCATTTTTTATTTTTTCATTTTAAGTTGCGTTTGATGCAGCCTGAGGACTGAATATAGTGCAACATCGTCGCACTTAGTCCCATTAACCCCTGCGTTGATCAAGATCGACGTAGTTACCGATAGAAGGAGACCACGACGATTTAAGGGTGCATTTATCCTTTGATAAATTACCCATACAACCAAAAACCACTATAAAATTGAAAAAAGTTTCTATGAAAAGAAAGAGGAGAGGGAAGGCACCAACCTCACGAAGTCGGATCGAAGAATTGTCCACAAATCACGTCGCAATTGTCGTTTGAAAATCAGGTAAAAAGAAAGGTTTAAACACTATTTTTGGTGAATTACAATGAAATGGTAAAAATGATTTAGATTTTCACCTATTTAAACATATTTTTACCACTTTTTAACCTATATCAAGTTATTTTTCACCTATTTATATCAATGTTGACCCTACTGAATGTTTCATAGTGTATTTTCTATAGGATAAAGGTTAGACAACTGAATATTTTGTCATGGATCAAACGTTTTATCATTTTTTATGTGTTTTTCGGAAACGATTTGATGTAAATATTCTTTTAAGTTTTTTCAGTAAAAAACGTCGAGCATAGTCTCTGTTCTTTCTCATGCTCATAAATCTATGAGAATGTAACCGAGTAAAATTTTATCACTTTTTCGGACTTGTTAAGGTTATATGAAAAAAGAACCCCCTAGAGTCATCTTTAAGCTCTTTTCAAACTCCCTAAACATGAAAAGATTTTCGAGCGATCGTGTTCTTTTCACGCTCGTTAAAGTATTTTAAGAAAACATTTGTTGAGTGGTAGATTATCTCTTTTTCGGTATCATCAAACTACTTTACGAAAAACGACATTTTGGAGTTTCCTTTAAGTGTTTTTCAGACTCTCTAATTATGAAAAACCACTGAATTTATTTTCTTTGGACTCATAAAACAAACATTGAAAGGCCCATATGGGACCGAACCACTCCTTCCTAGGGTTCGTTAAAAATACTTCGAGGTACTCATCTGAATGATGAGCTTACAGTTCAAGCATATGTTATCCTCCTCAAGCTTGTGTAAAAATAAATAGGTACTCGCCATAAATGGTGGGGGGAATTGGGAAAGAAATGTAATTTGTATCTGTGTTAGTGGCAGTAAGTCGCTCTTGAACATGACACCCCTTTTCATTGTTGTATTTGGGTTGGGAAATCCATTTGCCTCTCATTTGATCATCCACAAGTCTATATATTGGACCTGTTTGAGTCAATGTTGCCAAGAAAATTGCCATGTCATTTATATGTTCAAGAGAAGTTCAACTGAAACGAGCCGTCTACCAAGTCGGCCATCTGCAATCCTCAAACTCTTACCATGTCGGCCTTCCCTGAGTTAGTCCTGAATCACTTTATGATCTGATCTACCTCAACTATATTAAATATTTTGTTTCATTGATGGGGGATACCTTAATTCCCTCCTGTGACGAGTCTTTTTCTATCGACTTCAACTCATTATCCAGAAATTAGACTTAGAAACTAATTAGTACCTTGGAGTCTGCATGCCTCAATGGAAGGTTTCCTCATTTTCGACAGTGGGTTTATATCATTGGCCCTGGATTAGAAGATTCCATCCAGTGATAGACTTCAACTCATTAATTCACATTCGTTGGATTGTACTAGAGTACCTTGGGAATCATTGACATTAATTATGATTTCCCTTGAACTTGTTAACAATATTCATTAATGATCGGTAATCAAGTGGTTTCTACCATGTTCGACTTCAACATCTGTAATGGCATGGATAGATTCATACTTTGGGATGATGGAAATGAAGACCCTAGATATTGTCACATGGATCCAAGTTATGATGGAGTATTCATGAGTCTGTATTGACACATATATCCACTATGTAGTCTCATGGCTATGTTCAAATTTGAGTCTTTATAGCATAGATCCACAGTGTATTTCTCGTGGCTATGTTGAATCATAATGACATAGATCCACAGTGTATGATTGGTGGCCATGATTCACTTGAAAATTATTCTTAGGGTCACTTGTGTTATGAGTATGGGAATGCCTACCTTAGTAATGGTATATTATTATGTTGATGCTTGTTTGTTGACAGGTTTCTGATCGATGTGCTCCTTGTTCTCGACACACATACTCTACAAAGTATTTCAACTGTCATTCTTTTCCAACTTCATACTTTGGGGGGAATTCTGTTACACATTATTTTTGTCACCCTCATGACCATTGATAGTATGTGTATCGCCTATTAGAAGAAAGATCATTTTCCCTATTCCCTGAAGAATGTTGAAGAAATAAAAATTTCCTAGAGAGAAGGAATTGTCTTTTCCTTAGTGAAAAACCTTGTAAATAAGGATCGTCACACCTTTATTAATGTTAAGGGTGTGACGATATAGGATAAATGCAGGTTTCACCACAGTGGCATGCAACATTATCGCAGATTTCTCAGTATTAAGGGTGTGACAATATTTGTACAAAGGAAAAATGAGAAATTTCTCGAAGGTTCTAGAATAGAATATTCGAAAGGATGAGGTGGCCTCTTATAGGTTTGGATCTCACCCTCTTTTCTAATTTAGTGGGATCATCCTAATGCCTTTATCCCTTCCCCTTCACACTATATAAGGAGGGATCTCTCATGAGAAAAGTTAGTCTAGCTTATGAGTGAAGAATTCTGCTGAAGATTGTGCTTGTGATAGCTTTGCTTTAGCTTTCCAAGTTAGGTTGTGTGTGGTCTTCATCAAAACCATTGGAGAAAGAAGTGCGTGTGTTGAGGAAAAGGGCCATCAGAAGGGACCTTGCACACAGGTTGTATTCTCCACTTTCATAAATATAATACAGTAATACATTTCTTTCCTATAAAAGTGTCTCTATTTTTATTGCATAACTCCTTGATTGGATGAATAGGTTCCATTAGAATATATATCGTTTCTTTCTCTTTGTTAGTTTGTGTCTCTCAATAGGTTCAACATCCCAAAAGCCCTGAGATGGAGCAAGGACGACACTAGCAAGGATCAAACAATGTTTAAATGGTATGTCGTTTATCCCTCATTAAGCTAGTATACATTACAATGGAAACCTAAGGAAAAGTTTGTATGTTTTCATGTTTTGTTCTAATTTCTTGTTGAAGTTAGGGAGATTAGTTCGTGTCAGCACTTACCGATTTTTTCAATAATAGAGGGGTTCAGTCCTATATGGGTCCTATGGATTGGAGTCACATAGGTCCAATCTCAAAAAAACTTAAAGACGAATCCATGGATGACTTTTTCGTAAATTTAGTCTCCCAAGCCCGAAAAAAGTGTAAAACAATACATCAGAGAACTCTTCTAATCATGCTTGACTAGAGTATTCATTTAGTCTCATGAGGATGAAAAATATATAAACTACCACTCCAAAGATGCCCTTTCAAACCATTTAATGAGTCTGAAAGGAAGCAATCTCACTCGACAATTTTTTCATGTTCAGGGAGTCTGAAAAGAGCTTAAAGGAGACTCCAAAGAGTTCCTTTTTTGTATAGATTTTACGAGTCCGAAAAAGAGATAAATTATACTTGGTAACCTATTCTCATGTTTTAACGAGCACGAGAAAGAACAAAGACTGAGCTCAGTAACCTATTCTCATGTATTTACAAGCACAAGAAAGAACAAAGACTAAGCTCAAAACTACTATGTTACGATGGGAACGAACCCCAAGCGAGGATCACTCCTAGCAGCATGTCTCTCTAGAGATATTTTTCCCCCAACTTGCCTGATAGAATCTAGTGGATTCGCTCCAGCATGATGTCCAGAGACTGGAGACTTACCCCCCAAGAATCGTTTTCTCTGACGACTCTTCTTCTTTCCTCATTTAGGCTTCTAGCTACTAATAGGAATATTTTCACTAGGCGGAGGAAAAGAAGGTTCATGTATTTGATCCAGAGTGAGACTCGACTCGAATGGAGGGGGGTATGTTTCATTTTTTAATGAGCTTGAAACAGGAAAATAACTATCTCCTTAGCATATGTTTCATTTTTTAACGAGCTTGACATAGGAAAAGAACTATGCTCGTGAAGACCAGGTACTACCAAAGGATCAAATGATTCTAGGGATTATCATACATAAGTCAAAATCATATTTAACGTGGAAACCTGCGGGGTGGCAGGAGCGGGAAAAGGAAAAATCCCAATGAGCAAGGAATTCTTAAGAATACAAACTCCTACACTCTCAAGGCTAGATTGTCCTAGAAAAGGGACATTATTCACTGCAACATTGTGGAGATTTGGAGTTATATAGTCAAGCTGGTCAAAAATGATAATTTTTCCTTGATGGGGAAATCGTAAGATACAAAACATTGTATATGAAGCGACGGTCATCACATAGAACCAACTATGACCAAGTAACAAATTGTAATCCAAGGGCGCATCTACCACTTCGATATCGACTGAAACAGTCTTACCCTTCAATGTCACAGCAGAAGATTGCAAGAGTCCATGGGGTTGGAAACCACATCCGACAAACGCTTTCAGGTTAGTAAGGGACTAGTTAAGTTTAGGAGAGCCAAGGGATTTCCAACAAGGAAAAGACATGACATAGGTAGAGGCTCCTCCATCCAAAATAGTGCGATGGATGTTCTTTCCACCAACAAAAATTTGAATTTGGAATGCCAAGTGGTGGGAGAGCCTCTCCTTAAAATAGTCCAAATTAAACGAAATCATATTCGATTCCTCTGGATCCATAGCTCCAATGGATGACAACATGGTTCTATGTTGACTTGGACAATTCTATAGAACTTCGATGGCTGACATAGCACAAGGGGCTTGCACCAAATATTTAATGATATTGTAGTTTTGGTAAATGTGAACATTTGGATTAAATGTCTCTTTTCGAATCATGCTCTTGCATGGGCACAACACTGCATCAGAAATTGGCTTCTCAATCTAGAGAGGATTGGAAGATGGAGGAGGAATGGATGCAGAGGGTTGGTCGATAGTCTTTCCATTAGCCTGATCACCTAGAAGAGTGTCATAATTATTTTCTCAAGTCGTTACATTAATTTCCTTAAACATGTACACCTCATAGGCACTCGAGGAAGCATCCCCATGGTGGGAATGACCTGCATTTCCCCCTTTCGGAGAGGCAGGATTTTGTGCAACCATATTTTTTTGTTGAACCAGTTGGGAGGTACCCTTCAAAAATTTAGCAACAACCTCACGATGAAGGTATTATTTCATGTAGGGGTCTTCCTCATAGATCATGCAAGGAAACTTAGCCTTCCTATTCGGTTGAGTATCAAAAGTCTTAGTAGTATCCCGCTAGTTAGAATATTTCTTGGATTTGTCGTTGTTTTTCTTCTTACCTCCTAGTTTCTAAGATGAAGTGGATTGGATCGAATTCACCTTGGAGGTTTGAGCAGGAGCAAAAGTAGTTGTAGTGTTTGAAACAGAACTTGGTTCCAGAGTAGGTCTCGACGGATCATTTGACGAACAAGGAGCATGATGGATCATATCGTAAAGTGTGTCGGATTGGGAATATAACAAGTCCAAATGTTGAGCATGGTTGATATCCTTCTCCTCAATAACAACATTTCCCATATAAACATCATGAGCAATGGGAGGAAAGAGTGACTTTGTAAACCAATCCGTGAGGAGTTGGTCCATAATCAGAGCCTTAATCAACTGTCTCCATCATCTCCACTCATGAATATGATCATATATGTGGATGGAAGAGGATTGAAAGAGAAAGGACAAAAGTTCTATATCGGTCACATACCATATAGGCAACTGAAAATGCGTCAAGAAATCCATGGAAGGAGAATTAAAGTCGATAAAGGAGTTACACAGAAGCTCAATATGCCATTTCGTTTTTGCACCTGTAAGTGTTCTCTGAAAAAGTCTGAGAAGAATGGAATCATCCATAAAAGAGTTGGAATAACACCATAAATGGAAATTCGTAACATGATTGTGAGGATCTTCCCCTGGTTTTCTTTCAAATTTCAGGATGTCGGACATTAATTTGGTAAGGATGGCAGGCCAAAACAGGGCATGTTGAATGGGATCGATGAGGTTTATGGATTGATAGGGAAAAGTTCCTTGAGGAGTGATGTCCACCGAATTAGGTTGACCCCACAAAGGGTTAGCAACTCCTGGAAATGGTTTTCCAGGATACAGGCCAGTGGTGGTAGGGATAGAAGGACTTGTAGGATCAGCTTTCCCCCAAGCTTGTTGATGTTGCAACCATGTAGGTTTCCCCCCAGTGAAAAATTTCCCTCCAACTGAAGGTTCCCCCCCAGCTAAAGGTTGGCCTCCCATTGAATATTGACCTCCAATGTAGGGTGTACTCATTTGCGATGATTGATATGGAGGATGAGTAGCTTGTGTAACTGTGGTTGTGAGAACGACTTGACTATCGGTAATTTGACCAATGGAATGACTAAGTAAATAATTTGGTGTGTGCATGTTTGGAAATAGTGAAGCATGAATATTACTTGAACCATGTACGAAGGGAGATGTATTCGCAAGTGGTTGAGTCATGGTTACCTGGGTCACTGATGTTTTTGGTAAATATGAAGCACCAGCAGTATCAACTACAGGAGTTGTGGAAAATGATAAATTCCCAAGTCCTTCAGGAAAACCAAAAGACAGTGGTTTCATGCCAAAATATGGTGTGGTGGTTGAATCAGATGGTAATCTATAAGAAGAATAGGCATCAACATATCTCGTGGATGGTGGATTAGTGAGTGGTATGCCAAGTGGATCAGTTAAAAGAGGATTTGTGTAAGATGCAAGGATTTATATGAAGGTTGTGACTAGTTCTTCAAAGTGTTGGCCACTTCCAAGAGCGATGCTTCCGGTCTCAGAAGTTTGATCTTTGATCATTCCTTCATAAGAAACATTGTGTTGGGGTTCCTGAGTTGTAGGATCCATACCTTGTAAATTGTAAAATCTTTGATCCTAAGGCCAACTATGAAATTCAAAGAAACACACTCCTAAGAAAACTAAAATAAATCAACCAAGCAATAGTAGGCTCAAGGATATTTCGAAGACGAGATATCAAGTCGACAAAAAAAAAATTAGAATTGGTTACCCCGACCTCCACGTGACATCCCTTCTCGGTGCAAGAAACCCTCGCTTTCACGGGATCACCCTCGAAGGGTACTGAAAGTGTGAAACGATGTCTGCCTCAGGTACTGTGGAATCCCCCCACAATCACCTATGTAGATACCTAGGAAATTCCACTAAGGATACCAACTCATAGTCAACCTCTGGGAGGGTACATTCGACAGTCGAGATCGAACGTATGGGCAGGATATCAAAGTATGAAATTATTCCAAAGGACTGAGGACAAGTGGACTAGTAGACTGCAGAGGACCCCGAACATATTTGAAGTTAATGAATTACCGAGACCAAATGACTTAGTGACACTTCAGGAAGAACCCGGAGTATATGCTCTTTCTGCTACGATTGGTCAAGCTTTGGATGGGTAATCTTCACTGCTCTTCATCACACGACCTCGTGTTTATCCCCTATCTAAGAGGTGGTTCCCAACTATTCTTATACAAAATTTGGATTTGTTCACTCTTTAGTGCTCTACAATCTGTTTTGTAGTCTTGAACAATTTACTCACTTTTCCTAGTCCAAAGACCCTAATCCTATGCTACTGTTGGTATGCTAAAACCAAAAAATGTTCTAGTTTATTTGATTAACATGTGGTTGATTTTAATGGCTTTTACTCAATAGGTTCACGAATATGAAACTGATGATGTGAGAGAGACTCGACTCCAATAGAATGCAAAAGAATGAGATGTAGTTTGTTCTTTTTGATGAATTTTGTGTATGGGAAGGAGAAGAGTTATATTCTTCCTAACACAAGTAAACACTCAAAACAATGCAAATTTCAATTTTTGGGATAAATACAATGCCAAACTACTGAGAAAATGTTTTCGAAAACCGAAATGCACATGAAAAACTAGTTCTTTTTCCAAACATGTACCAAAACAAACTTCCTAATGAATGAAAAAAATTCTTTATTTGATTATGTATGCAAGGAAATATGAAAAAAAAATTGCTTCTTAACTTTCAAATGGAATGAAAGAGATCTATGTTCGACACAAAGTAATATGAGGAAAAAAATCAATCAAACAAAGCACATTCAAAATGATGAGAACTGAAAGAAAACAAGTTTGAGATAACCTGTTCGATCAAGAACTCAAATACGCAAAAGAGAAAGAAGACAAGCACTCATGAAAATCCTCAAAAATGAGTAGCAAGAAACAACATTCAAGGTTGGGTTGTGGCAAACAAGAGAGACCTAATCATACAGAAAAGTGGGATGTTTCAAAGAAGAAAAAAATGGCTCAATACCAAACAACCTTTTCAAAACCTAGTTGATGAAAACTCTTAAACAATCAAGTAATCTGAAAGCTTTGCAAGACGAAGATCAGAGAACTAAAAGGTAGGATGAACCAAGGGATCTTGTTAACCCAAGGGGATCATAAGTAGGAGAAAATTGCAAACTCAAAGAAGGAAAACAAATGAGTGATAAATTTTAAATTCTCAATCAAACAAAGTCAAAGACCAACTATGATACTCTTGGGATAAAATCCTCTCAAAAGCAGACTGAGCATAACCAAGCAGAAACAAGAAAAAACACTAAAAAAAGGAGACTGGTGCCCCTATTCTCAAAGAGACAGAGTGTTATGGTGCCCCTATTCTCAAAGAGACAGAGTGCTATGGTTCCCCCTACGAGTATTATGAGGAATGCCAATTAAGCTAATTGTGCCCCTGTATGCACTGCAAGGGAGCGCCAATCAAGCTAACGACGCCTTGGTGTGAATTGCAGGGGAGTTTCAATTTCTAAAAAATATTAAAAATGACTTCCCCAAGCTCAAACTAAGTAGAGACTCAGTCAATAGCTCTATAAACTCTTCAATGAGAAAGAGGGAAGGGGATATAGATCATAATGAAGCATCAAACAAGAAAGATCTAATCATGGGAAAGGATTCAAGATGAAATAGAGGAAAAATTAGTCAAAGTCCTCCCAAGTTGAGTCACCATGTTTCTGTTGTGAGAAATCTTACCCTACGGACAGGATAAGATCCCCTTTGGACCAAGACCCCTATATTTCGTTCAAATACATAAGTGAGCAAGTGGTTACTACTTTCCCTATAGATCTAACTCAATCAATCAAGCAAGAGAGAAGAAGAATGTGATGTACCTTATTTCGATGTTCATCATCGCTACTCCAATCCCTGGGCTTGATCTCCAAGATCTTTGACACAACTGAATTCCTACAAAGAATAGAAAAGGAAATTTGACTCCTACTCTATATGATTATACAAAGAAAATCTATCTACGAATACTAAAACAACAATAGGAAAGAAAATGTAGAACACATGAACTTGAAGGGAATAGGCCAAGTTAATATTAATTGAAAAGCCAAAGAAGGCACTTACAAATCATGATTGATGATGAAATCACTTCTCCAAGTTATCCTCGTCCATCCCTTGCATGAATCTTGACATCAAAATGTTGATTCTTCCTCTAGAATCAAAGGTTTGATACCTCTAATCTTCCCCCCTTCACCTTGGAAATACCTTCAATATATAGGCTTGAGAGGCACAATCACCATGTGAAAATGAGGGAAATAGTTGAGGATATGGCTCCTTAAGGCTGGGATTTGATCCTAAGATGAATCCATAGGGTATGATTCGACCACAACAAACCTCATCCCAAGAGAGATGGCCCTTAGAAAAAGGTGTAAGATCCCTTTATTTCCTCTAACAAAACTGGCGCCCCCCCAGAGTGAGAGAGAGAGCACCATGGTGCCCCCTTAACATGGCTAGAGGAGCGTTGGTACCCCCTCAATATGGGTAGGGGAGATACACCCTTCTAAAATGCCAAACATTGGTCAATTTTTCCAAGAAAAAGGCATGTTTCGACTGTCAAATGATAAGTCTTCTTCTTCCAACATGACTTAGGGATTGTTGAAAATGTTTTCATGGTGTCAAAGGGTTGCGGCACTCAGAAAAGTGAATGCAACACTTGGTAAGGTGCATACGACACTTACGAAAATGCATGTGGCACTTAACAAGGTTCATACTGTTGAAATAATGTAACTGCGAAGAGCATTCTTATTATTTTGTTATTGGATTAAATCCCCATTGTGGATTAATCATGTCATTATTATTATTTTTATTGTTAGGTTAA
>JZKD02S1679868.1:347301-357328 GCA_000966675.3 Picea glauca | reverse complement strand
TGATGTCTTAGGGCTATTTAGGTTGATTCCTTCATCCACCCTATTACGACGTTCCCTTCAGGATGCATCACATGCTCCAAGGGTGCCACTCGCCTCTTGAGTTTCTTTTGTGCGACATGCCCTTCAGGATGCACTACGTGCTCCAAGGGTGCCACTTGCCAACTGGAGTGATTGGTAGACATCTATAACCCCTGGAGTCAACACTCCGCCAGGTAAACTTGTGGGAGACTAAGGGTTCTAAGGAATAAGGCCCGTGCCTTATTGCATGCCCCTTAGAATCATCGTGAGCGACTGTCATAGTCGGCCCTCACGGCATCGTGGATCCTCTTGAACTATTTAATCGTTAACCTATAGTTCAAGCCATGGCGGGAGTGCTAGTAGGTGGTGGCAGGGTTTCTATCCACCCCTCTGCCTCAACCTCTTTGGAATCGTGTGTGGTCCCTTTACTCCATATGTGACTCTGGTCGGCAAGCTATCGTCAGCCTGCATCATCAACAATCATGTCAGAAATGTCAACCTCAAATCATCAAATCAATGAAACATCACAGTAAATAAATCAACCCAAATAGCACACTCCCTAAATCAATTCGGAGTCCAAGGGAGTTCTACCGATGCCTCTGCATCCTCAAGGTCCAAAACCCTACACACTCAATACAACTGAGTCAATAACACCTATCTACATCGAATAGTAAAACATCATGTCGTCTATCATAATGCATCATAATCAAGTATAAATGGTTTAACATAAAAAAAGTCCAGATCACTTGCGAGCAAGTGTCCTCAAATAATAAAGGTTCTCAAACTTCGTCCCGAAGTTTCTCAGTATAAATGCCGAAATAAAAACACCACAGTATCATAAGTACCACAGTATCCTAAGTCTATCTATCAAACAAAAATGGAAACTACTGACACATATCATATGCGTCCTCCCAGGTCGCCGAGTGTGGACTATAACTGTCCCACTGGACCTTGACCTGCTCTACCGTTCGACATCGTAACTATCGAACATGATGATATGAGATGCGGATCGGCTTAGCCGTGAGCGCTCCCTCGTCCGATACGTGCAAGGAGCTCATGTCAATCACGTGTGTAGGATCACTAACATAATGTCTCAAAACAGATACATGAAAAACATCATGCATATGCCTCAAAGAATTAGGCAAGGCTAGTCGATAGGCCATGGGCCCCTTTCTCTCCACAATCTCGAAAGGTCCCATGAACCTAGGAGAGAGTTTAGCTCCCTTTCCAAACTTGATCGAACTCTTATGCAGTTTAACCCGCAAGAAGACTCGATCGCCGACATCGTAACTATGGTCGACTCGGTGCGCATCGTCATAACTCTTCTGTCGATCCTGCGCTTCGTTTATTCTTTGTCTTATGGTTTGCATTTGCTCTTCCATTTATTGAATCTCTTCTGGTCCCACTAGGACCCTATCCTCAAGCCGATCCCAACTCAAGGGAGTCCGACACGGTCACCCATAAAGGAACTCAAAAGGCGCCATGTTAATGGTGCTCTGGTAACTGTTGTTGTAAGCGAACTCTACTAGAGGAAAGAACTCCTCCCAACGCTTTTGTTGGTCCTTCACGTACATGCACAACATGTCTTCCAAGGTTTGGTTCGTNCACTCTAGACATCTAGCCACAAAGTTGACTATGTCGGCCTTCATTCCCTTCCAGAAGAATAAGGGTTTAAGGTCTGCCCTCATCTTCGTAACTCCTGGGTGAGCCATGTAAACTGATCTATGAGCCTTGCTCAGGATCAACATCCTCAACTCGTCGTTAGGTCGTACGTAAATCCAACCTCTAAACCTCAATAACCCATCGCTATCAAAAGAAAATCCCTCATATCTTGGTACCATCATTGTATTTTGTCCGATAAAATTCTCGACTTCCTTGTACCAGTCATCGTCATGTTGTAATGTGAGAATCTTCTCACATAGATTCATTTGAAGAGGCAACACTGAAAAGATGCACGACCTCCGACTCAAAGCATCCGCCACTTGGTTCACTGTTTCCTTTATGTAAGTAATCTCGAATTCGTACTCTCTAAGCAATTCCGACCAACGCCGTTGTCGCGTGTTCAGGTTGCTTTGTGTAAAAATGTGTTGTAGTCCACAATGATCAGTCTTTAATTCAAATTTTCATCCAACAAGGTAGTGTCTCCAAACCTTCAAGGCATAAACGATGGCTAATAACTCCAAGTCATGCATCGCATAGTTCTCCTCATTTCTTCTCAGCTTCCTCGAAATGTAAGAAATCACTCATCCGTCCTGGATCAAGACTCTGCCTAAACCTTCCTTGGATGCGTCAGTGCATACCAAGAAGTCCGCGTCCATGTCAGGGACCTTTAGTATTGGTGCGGTTGTCAACAACTCCTTAAGCCTTCGAACTGCTTCCACGCATTTCTCTGTCTAAAAAAACTTCTTGTTTTTCTTTTGCAATTCCGTGATCGGATTTGCTATCTTCGAAAATCCCTCGACAAACCGTCGATAGTATCCTGCTAAACCCATAAAACTACGCACTTCTGTGACATTCTTCAGCGCAGGCCATTCCATAATAGCCTCGACCTTGGCTGGATCCATGGCGATACCTTCATTGGAGATGACATGCCCTAAGTAGTGAATCCTCGATTGATAAAAAGAGCATTTGGACAACTTCCCATACAACTTGTGTTCTAGTAAACATTATAGTACCAAGCGCAAATGCTCGTCATGCTCCTCTGTTGTCCGAGAGTAGATCAAAATATCTTCAATGAATACTTGGACAAACTTGTCCAAGTACTCACGAAACACCCCGTTCATCAAACTCATGAATACCCCTGGGGCATTTGTCAATCAAAAAGGTAAAACAGTAAACTCGTAATGTCCAAATATTGTCTTAAAGGCGGTCTTAGGGATGTCATCCTCCTTGATCCGTAACTAGTGATACCCTGATCGCAAATCGATCTTGGAGAACANTAACTGTTGTTGTAAGCGAACTCTACTAGAGGAAAGAACTCCTCCCAACGCTTTTGTTGGTCCTTCACGTACATGCACAACATGTCTTCCAAGGTTTGGTTCGTTCATTCTGTCTGTCTGTCAGTCTCTGGGTGATACTCAGTACTAAAATTAAGTTGGGTTCCCAAGGCCTCTTGGAAACTCGTCCAAAATCGTCCAGTAAACACTGACCCTCGATCAGATATAATCTTTTTAGGCACGCCATGCAGCCTCACAATCTCACTGATGAAAACTCTCACTATGTCAGGTGCATGATATGTCGTACGCACAGGAATAAAGTGAGCACTCTTCGTCAGAGTGTCTACTACTACAAAAATCGAGTCGTGTCTCCTTGTCGTCAGTGGAAATCCAACAATAAAATCCATCGAAATAACTTCCCATTTCGATTTTGGAATGGCATGTGGTTGAAGTAATCCTGCCGGGTGTCTATGTTCAGCCTTTACCTGCTGACACTCTAGACATATAGCCACAAAGTTGACTATGTCGGCCTTCATTCCCTTCCAGAAGAATAAGGGTTTAAGGTCTGCCCTCATCTTCGTAACTCCTGGGTGAGCCATGTAAACTAATCTATGAGCCTTGCTCAGGATCAACATCCTCAACTCGTCGTTAGGTGGTACGTAAATCCAACCTCTAAACCTCAATAACCCATCGCTATCAAAAGAAAATCCCTCATATCTTGGTACCATCATTGTATTTTGTCCGATAAAATCCTCGACTTCCTTGTACCAGTCATCGTCATGCTGTAATGTGAGAATCTTCTCACATAGATTCATTTGAAGAGGCAACACTGAAAAGATGCACGGCCTCCGACTCAAAGCATCCGCCACTTGGTTCACTGTTTCCTTTATGTAAGTAATCTCAAATTCGTACTCGCTAAGCAATTCCGACCAACGCCGTTGTCGCGTGTTCAAGTTGCTTTGTGTAAAAATGTGTTGTAGTCCACAATGATCAGTCTTTAATTCAAATTTTCATCCAACAAGGTAGTGTCTCCAAACCTTCAAGACATAAACGATGGCTAATAACTCCAAGTCATGCATCGCATAGTTCTCCTCATTTCTTCTCAGCTTCCTCGAAATGTAAGAAATCACTCGTCCGTCCTGGATCAAGACTCCGCCTAAACCTTCCTTGGATGCGTCAGTGCATACCAAGAAGTCCGCGTCCATGTCAAGGACCTTTAGTATTGGTGCGGTTGTCAACAACTCCTTAAGCCTTCGAACTGCTTCCACGCATTTCTCTGTCTAAAAAAACTTCTTTTTTTTCTTTTGCAATTCCGTGATCGGATTTGCTATCTTCGAAAATCCCTCGACAAACCGTCGATAGTATCCTGCTAAACCCATAAAAATACGCACTTCTATGACATTCGTCAGCGCAGGCCATTCCATAATAGCCTCAACCTTGGCTGGATCCATGGCGATACCTTCATTGGAGATGACATGCCCTAAGTAGTGAATCCTCGATTGATAAAAAGAGCATTTGGACAACTTCCCATACAACTTGTGTTCTAGTAAACATTATAGTACCAAGCGCAAATGCTCGTCATGCTCCTCTGTCGTCCGAGAGTAGATCAAAATATCTTCAATGAATACTTGGACAAACTTGTCCAAGTACTCACGAAACACCCCGTTCATCAAACTCATGAATACCCCTGGGGCATTTGTCAATCGAAAAGGTAAAACAGTAAACTCGTAATGTCCAAATATTGTCTTAAAGGCGGTCTTAGGGACGTCATCCTCCTTGATCCGTAACTAGTGATACCCTGATCGCAAATCGATCTTGGAGAACATCATCGCACCCATCATTTGATCGAACAGATCATCAATTCTTGGTAAGGGATACTGATTCTTGATCGTAGCCTTGTTCAGTTGATGGTAGTCAATGCAAAGCCTCCAAGATCCGTCCTTCTTTCGTATGAAGATAACTCCTGCACCCCACGGTGACACACTAGGACGTATCAGTCTCAGGTCCAACAACTCCTTCAGTTGCATTTTCAACTCTTGCAACTCCGGGGTCGACATCCGATAAGGCATTCTTGCAATAGGTTCGGTCCCCGGTTTCAGGTCTATGGTAAACTCTAGTTCCCTTTCCAACGACATCCCAGGCAACTCCTCTAGAAATATATCTAGAAACTCCTTCAACACCGGAAGGTGTTCTAGACCTTCCGCTACTCCCTTCTCATTTAGCGTGAGGATCGCATAAAGTTTGCACCCCTTGCACATACTCTTCCGTAACTGTAAGGAAGAGACGAACCATAGGGAAACTTCCTGGTTTCGTCCTACAATCACATGTCTCTGTCCTTCATCATCAACCAAGCTCAACTGTTTTGTCTTACAGTTGAGTATTGCCTCATGCATTTCCAACCAATCCATACCGATCACGATGTCATAAGATCCTAATATCGTGACGTACAAGTTGACCCTCGTGAAAAACTCTCCTAGGTTAAGGGCATAGCCTGTAACCTTTCCTCCAACCTTCTGTTTGGCTCTCGAAGCCATATCCACGAAGATAAACTCATCCTGTTCGACTGCCTTTACCCTAATCATTTTTAGCGTTGCACCAAAAATGAAACTCTTAGTAGCATTGGGGTCTATCAAAATACTAAGGGTCTGGTCAGCGATAGTACCTATCGTCTTGAGCACACTCGACTGGTGCTTTGCCTGGCGGTTATTCACCGCTGCATGAATCCCATGGGCCTTGCCCATATCTCCCATGGTAGTAGGTCTGGCTGATCCGGACGCCCTGGTCCTCTCCATAGGACAGTCGCGCTGGTAGTGTGGCTCCCCACACGTCCAACACCCCTTCTTCGGCCCAATAGTCTTGTTACCCGAAGTAAAAGATGATTGCCCACTGGCCTGAAACCATGGTCTGTTCTGCTGAACAGGCCTAAACTGTTGTTGCTGGTGCTGTGGTCCTCGATAAGGTGTTCACTGCTGAGGCGGCGGTCATCGAGGTGTAGAAAAAATGGATCCCCTCTAGAAGCCATGATGTCCCGGCGTATGTCTCGCTGGTGTCTGATGTTGTGGCGTACTAGATGAACTCTGCCCTACGGGTCTCGCTGGAGTCCTGGTCTGACCCCCACTGATAAGCTCCTCCTTTGCTATGAGGGCCTTTTGGACAACATCGTGCAAGGTTTGAAGCATCAATATCCTAACCTTCACATGCAGGCTGTCATTAAGGCCAAACACAAACTGATTGACCTTGAGCTTCTCTATGTTAAGGTGCGGAGCATACCGGAGTAGCTCCATAAAACATGCCTCATACTCAAGCACCGTACAACCTCCCTGTCATAGCACGTTGAAATCATTGAGCCGACGCTCAATGAATTCCTCTGAAAGGTACCTCTCTCGAAACCATTCCTCAAACAGTTCCCATGAAATGTCTTCAACGGCCATGTTCAGCTGCGGTAGGAGCGTCTTCCACCATAGAAGAGCGCTCCCCTTCAGTTGAAAGACCGCCATGCGGAACTTCATGTTGGAGGTATAATCATGAAGTGCGAAGCACATTGCCATATTCTCCAACCATGCCTCAGTGGCTGCGCCGTCCGGGGCACCAAAGAACTCGAGAAATTTTACCTTCTCAAGTTCACGGTGAATGCTACCTGTAACGGCTGGTGCACGTGGCGGAACCTCAGGGGGTGCTGACACCCTGGCCTCGTCTCAGTCTAATCTGCTGATTAGTGCCTCGGACATGCGCTAAAAAGATCTCATCATCTCAACAATATTGCCAATTGCTATCTTCTCCTGTCCGAGAACCTACTCGCCTCCTTGGGGGTTAGACCCCTCAGGTGTGGATGCTACTGGAGGCGTCACGCCTTCCCCCCTGGCACCTCATCTTCTACCTCCATGGTGTCCTCTAACCATGATTACCTGCATGCACACAATCAAATCGATCAACAACAGTATAATCAATCTAATCATGTCAACGAAAGCCATAGCGAACCCCAAGCCACGGGTCGAACCAGCTCTGATACCATATGTAAGAAACCTCCTTGTTACGACAACAACTCTGATAACAGGTGCAATTTTTTTATTTTTTTTTAAGGTGTGTGCGCGCGTGTAGAAGTAACAGACACTCTAGACTCTACGTCGCCACTCAACAACCAACAAGATGCATCCACAATGACCTTAACAAGAGGATAGTAGGCGCACAACTGCAAGCATTAAATGGCCATATACCTAAGGAGGAATCCATCATGGTAGATTACTATTTCTGCACAGGAAAGTAGGGCGTTTAATATTAGTTCTTTGCTCCGAGGAGAGAGAAGGATAGATAGGCTCTTGGCCGACTGCTCAGGCAGAAATTAGAATCCCCTCAGATGTGTCACAAGAGTGGAAACCCTGCCTTTAAAGGGCCCGAGACTCTTGATACGNTAGATGAACTCTGCCCTACGGGTCTCGCTGGAGTCCTGGTCTGACCCCCACTGATAAGCTCCTCCTTTGCTATGAGGGCCTTTTGGACAACATCGTGCAAGGTTTGAAGCATCAATATCCTAACCTTCACATGCAGGCTGTCATTAAGGCCAAACACAAACTGATTGACCTTGAGCTTCTCTATGTTAAGGTGCGGAGCATACCGGAGTAGCTCCATAAAACATGCCTCATACTCAAGCACCGTACAACCTCCCTGTCATAGCACGTTGAAATCATTGAGCCGACGCTCAATGAATTCCTCTGAAAGGTACCTCTCTCGAAACCATTCCTCAAACAGTTCCCATGAAATGTCTTCAACGGCCATGTTCAGCTGCGGTAGGAGCGTCTTCCACCATAGAAGAGCGCTCCCCTTCAGTTGAAAGACCGCCATGCGGAACTTCATGTTGGAGGTATAATCGTGAAGTGCGAAGCACATTGCCATATTCTCCAACCATGCCTCGGTGGCTGCGCCGTCCGGGGCACCAAAGAACTCGAGAAATTTTACCTTCTCAAGTTCACGGTGAATGCTACCTGTAATGGCCGGTGCACGTGGCGGAACCTCAGGGGGTGCCGACACCCTGGCCTCATCTCAGTCTAATCTGCTGATTAGTGCCTCGGACATGCGCTAAAAAGATCTCATCATCTCAACAATATTTCCAATTTCTATCTTCTCCTGTCCGAGAACCTACTCGCCTCCTTGGGGGTTAGACCCCTCAGGTGTGGATGCTACTGGAGGCGTCATGCCTTCTCCCCTAGCACCTCGTCTTCTGCCTCCATGGTGTCCTCTAACCATGATTACCTGCATGCACACAATCAAATCGATCACCAACAGTATAATCAATCTAATCATGTCAACGAAAGCCATAGCGAACCCCAAGCCACGGGTCGAACCAGCTCTGATACCATATGTAAGAAACCTCCTTGTTACGACAACAACTCTGATAACAGGTGCAATTTTTTTATTTTTTTTTAAGGTGTGTGCGCGCGTGTAGAAGTAACAGACACTCTAGACTCTACGTCGCCACTCAACAACCAACAAGATGCATCCACAATGACCTTAACAAGAGGATAGTAGGCGCACAACTGCAAGCATTAAATGGCCATATACCTAAGGAGGAATCCATCATGGTAGATTACTATTTCTGCACAGGAAAGTAGGGCGTTTAATATTAGTTCTTTGCTCCGAGGAGAGAGAAGGATAGATAGGCTCTTGGCCGACTGCTCAGGCAGAAATTAGAATCCCCTCAGATGTGTCACAAGAGTGGAAACCCTGCCTTTAAAGGGCCCGAGACTCTTGATACGKCACTGGATCCCTTACAMAAAAAAAAATCACACACATTGGCCTATATACTAAGAGTACATGGAGGTGTCCACATCCCRCCCGACACTAACAGACTAAGCACACATAAGTTTACGACTCGKTACCACCTTAGATGAATAAGGACTACAATCTACCCTAGTCTTAAGACCATTCCATCGTGCAGCTATAGATCAATTGTCGTCTAGGTASCTTCTAAAATTAATCATTCCAGGCCTTATTGTGCAAGTCTGTTCTCAACTRGGTTAACATTTAACCAAATAATTGATCCATACTTAATCAAGAAAAAKACTAGTTAAAAGTTTCATTTAYARCAACCTTAACTTTTAATCTAAGGTTAGCGCAACAGTCTAAATTCCATTACTCATGCATATACTATAAATAAAACRAAGAGTTATGACTTATYAATGGGCATTAATCTATAATTATTCTGTCATAAATAAAGCAACCTCCTAATCATGAAACTCAATTCACCTTAAATCCAAAATAATCAATGGGGACAATTATCAGTTAAAGCAGAATTTAATCTTTAACTATAATTAAAGCGAAATTCAAAAATCATCTGTCTCCTTCACGGAATACCAAGGAATAGTTATGATTCATTGTTTAAGCAACATTAACATCAGTCTAAGATGAGAATGCCACAATAACGCAACGTACTGAATTCAATGACTCACTTAGGTTTTAATCAAGAATTGTTAACTCATAATTATAAATGCAATCTTCTTCCAATAGCCTTGCCCTTATGAATAAATTTAACACCCACAATAAAACACCATTAGATAATGCAAGAAAAATAGAAAAACCACTAAAAAGGTAATAAAGCTATGGATAAAATTAATTTAATTAAGCGCATTTAATACACCCTTATAAATGCAATGAGAAATAGAAAATCCACTAAAAGGGTAATAAAGCTATGGATATAATTTAATTTAATTAAGCTCATTTAATACACCATTAAAAATGCAATGAAAAATAGAAAAACCACTAAAAAGGTAATAAATCTATGGATACAATTTAATTTTAATTAAGCGCATTTAATACATCATTAAAAATGCAATGAAAAATAGAAAAACCACTAAAAAGGTAATAAAGATATGGATACAGTCCCCGAGGTGTAGGACAGTCGGTGACGGAGTGTGTTGTTAAGCCACTCCGTGATGTTAAAGTCACCGGTTCAAAACCTGCGGGGACAAAAATCCAACCATGTTAAGGGTTGGTGTGGCTCAGGCCGAGTGCGATCCCCGGGTGATTTTGACGGCTTAGATGCCCCTGAGTCGCGGTTTCTCAAGCCACAGGTTAATCGC
>JZKD02S1679868.1:336833-347291 GCA_000966675.3 Picea glauca | reverse complement strand
GGTCTTGCACAAATTAACAAAAAAAAAAAAAAAAGTTATGGATACAATTTAATTTTAATTAAGCGCATTTAATACATCATTAAAAATGCAATGAAAAATAGAAAAACCACTAAAAAGGTAATAAAGCTATGGATACAATTTAATTTAATTAAGCGCATATAATACATCATTAAAAATGCAATGAAAAATAGAAAAACCACTAAAAGGTAATAAAGCTATGGATATAATTTAATTTAATTAAGCACATTTAATACACCATTAAAATGCAATGGAAACGGGAAAAACACTAAAAGCTCAGAATGTATAGGCATGTAAAATAATGTGCTGTATCGATATTCCTCCCTTATTCATTTATGTTTGATGCCTTAAGTTCTTCTTGAACACACATTTTTTTTTTAAATGCAACAACATATGTATTTTTAAACAAAAATGACATATGTAAAAATTTAAGGACACATTTTTCAATGTAATGACAGATTTAAACCACCGCATATCATGGTAACCCTACAACTACCTATTACAAAACAGAAAGCGTTGGGAGAGCCATTACACAGGTGTATGAGAGAAGCAAGGTAAAGTGGGGAAGTAAAAGGAAGGCGGTGAAGGGTGGAGCTAAGGTCGGGAAGGCTGGTGGTAAATTCCAGGCTACGCTGTCAGAGAGAACTGATGCCTGCACTATCGTATGGGCGTTGTCTAGGCCATCTGTCACTGCATAAGGTAAGGAAACTGCCAGGGAGACACCTAGACAGTCGCTGTGGTCACCGCCGAGCAAGCTGTCAACCACCGGCAATACAAGGAACTGAAAAATGTCGAAGGAAACGATGTAATAACAACACACTGCTGTACAACACAGCCACACAGCGCAGTAGTGGAACACAATGATAAAACACAGCAAATACCCGCACACTGTAACTCAACGCACACCAAATAAAAACGTCCACTGTCATAACACGCTCATTGAACTGGATGGTTGCTCACTCTGGGATAAAAACGCACATGCTAACATGTAAGCACGCCCACTGATATGAAACACACATTGATATAAAACGAAATTACAGCAAGGATAGCACGAAACGCCCCCGAAGGAAATGCCCAAAATTCACAACGAAGGACGGTAATTTTACAAAAACAACGGACAACAAGTTATAAAAAGGAGATTACATCAACATTAATTAATCACTATCTAATTCATCAATACTAGGTATAATAACTAAACCCTTACGAAAAGGATAACAGTAATTATGTCACCACACAACAAGTAGCGGCGAAAATACAAAAATAACCCTATGATTGGGAAACCCATAAAACCCTGGCAAAATGAATTAAAAATTTAGAAGAAAAGCTATCACTATTTAAAAATAAATAAAAAGGCAACAGGAGACCGCCATTATTGCGACTNCTGTTTTGGGAATTTTTGTAATAAAATCTATTGTAACCACTTTTCACTTCCATTTTGGATTGAGAAATGGTTGTAGCAATATCGTTGGATTTATATGCTCTATTTTTACCTTTTGTCACTCTTGACACCAAGCTATGTAGTTAGCCACTTCTTTCTTCATTCCCGACCAAAAGTATTGGTTCCTTATAACTGTAATGGATTTCTGATATCCTGGGTGCCCTTTCATATTTATATTATATGATAATATCATCTAAGAAAACAATTACAAACTTGTCCAAGTACTCCCTGAACACTCCATTCATTAGACACATAAAAACAACCAGGGAATTTGATAGTCCAAATGGCACTTCTATGAATTCATAATACGCATGCCTTTCTCTAAACATTTTCTTATTGATATGTTCGTCTTTTATCCTCACTTGATGATAGCTTGATCTCAATTCAATATTGGAAAATATTCTCGCATGTTTCAGCTGATCAAATAAATTATCAATCCTTGGGAAGGGATATTTGTTATTTATAGTGAATTTATTCATCTGTCTTAAATAAATTTATGCATATATACCCTTTCTTCAAAATTTCTTCTAGTTGCATCTACAAATTTTTTAATTATGGTGTGCCCATTTTGTAAGGCATATTGGACACTGGGGAAACACTTGGCACCAAATCAATATATAAATTAATGTTTCTCTTTTGGATCTCCTCAAAAACATCTTCAAAATATCACAATACTGGATGGTCTTCAAGACTTGCCACCTTATCACTAGTTGTCTCTTCCATGTGGGATGTAAACATTTGACATCCCTTCTTAAAAATATTTTTCAATTTTATGGATGAAATTTCTCTAACAATTATATCTCTCATAATTCCTTGAATCTTTCCTTGCTTCCCCTTCTCATCAAGACAATTTATTGTCTTGATTATCTGTAATAGGACAGCATGGTGTTTTTCCAACCAATCCATGACAATTAGACATCTATATGAACCCAAAGGTATAATGTTCACATCTACCTTTGTGTTGAGTGCATTCATGTCTATTGGAAAATATTTAACCAAATCATTGATCCTTCNCTGTTTTGGGAATTTTTGTAATAAAATCTATTGTAACCACTTTTCACTTCCATTTTGGATTGAGAAATGGTTGTAGCAATATCGTTGGATTTATATGCTCTATTTTTACCTTTTGTCACTCTTGACACCAAGCTATGTAGTTAGCCACTTCTTTCTTCATTCCCGACCAAAAGTATTGGTTCCTTATAACTGTAATGGATTTCTGATATCCTGGGTGCCCTTTCATATTTATATTATATGATAATATCATCTAAGAAAACAATTACAAACTTGTCCAAGTACTCCCTGAACACTCCATTCATTAGACACATAAAAACAACCAGGGAATTTGATAGTCCAAATGGCACTTCTATGAATTCATAATACGCATGCCTTTCTCTGAACATTTTCTTATTGATATGTTCGTCTTTTATCCTCACTTGATGATAGCCTGATCTCAATTCAATCTTGGAAAATATTCTCGCATGTTTCAGCTGATCAAATAAATTATCAATCCTTGGGAAGGGATATTTGTTATTTATAGTGAATTTATTCATCTGTCTTAAATAAATACACAACCTTAATGTTCCATCTTTATTCTTCACAAAAGAATTGGGTCTCCCCAAGGTGAAACACTTGGGCATATATACCCTTTCTTCAAAATTTCTTCTAGTTGCATCTACAAATTTTTTAATTATGGTGTGCCCATTTTGTAAGGCATATTGGACACTGGGGAAACACTTGGCACCAAATAAATATATAAATTAATGTTTCTCTTTTGGATCTCCTCAAAAACATCTTCAAAATATCACAATACTGGATGGTCTTCAAGACTTGCCACCTTATCACTAGTTGTCTCTTCCATGTGGGATGTAAACATTTGACATCCCTTCTTAAAAATATTTTTCAATTTTATGGATGAAATTTCTCTAACAATTATATCTCTCATAATTCCTTGAATCTTTCCTTGCTTCCCCTTCTCATCAAGACAATTTATTGTCTTGATTATCTGTAATAGGACAGCATGGTGTTTTTCCAACCAATCCATGACAATTAGACATCTATATGAACCCAAAGGTATAATGTTCACATCTACCTTTGTGTTGAGTGCATTCATGTCTATTGGAAAATATTTAACCAAATCATTGATCCTTCACTTAGCTCTCATGGCTAACTGAGCTAACCAATATTTCTTATGCTTTCTCCTTTGCAAGTGACATCTTTCAGTAATGTTAGAGTTTATGTAGCTATGAATAGTTCCATAATTAATTAAAATTTCTATGGGTTGGTTATCAATCTTACCTTCAACTTCAATCATGGGGGATTTATACTTTGCTTTATTATTTTCCAAGGCTTCATAAATCCTTGGCATGCTTACTCTCGTATCTTTCATTGTTTTCACATCTTGGATGTTGTGGAAAATACTCATTACTTCTCACTTGTGGGGGTAGTCCTTATACAAGTGACTCCCCTCACATCCCCAACATTGTACAAGTTTCTACATTGGATTTTTCACAAAATAATTTGTTGTCTTGTGTTCATTTTGGGTTGACTAGCCTTGCTGATTTATTGAAGAGATATTCTTGAAAAAGGGTGACTTAAACCTTTGTGCATTTCCTCCCTCTTTCATTTCATCTTATCATTCCAAGTATTTTGAAAGATTGACCTCCATCTGATTTACTCATAGAGATTCTTTGATCTCCTTATGGCTTCCTCCAAAGTCATGGGTTATCATATTGTATATTATCATTTTAGAAGGAGGGTAACCCACTCAAAAACATTTGGATTTTGACTTTTTCATCTTTTATGAAGTCCAAATACTTCACAAATTCAAATAAAATCTCCTCATACTCATCCATTGTCATGGTTCCCAACCTGCGTTGAAATAAATCCTTCATATTTCTCTCATAGTAATGCTTAGAAAAATATTTCTCTTGGAAATATCCTTTAAACTACCTCCATTAGACCCTCTTCTCATCAACGTTCTTGGGTTTCTTAAGATGATCCCACCACATGGTTTCCTTTCCCCATAAGTGGTAGGTTTCAATTCGTATTTCTACCCTAGAGGGGTAGCCATGAAGCTGGAAATATTTCCTCATTTCCAATAGTCATGCCATAGCCTTTTCTCCCTTCTTATGCTCACCGTTAAAACTTGGTGGCTTGATCTTCATGTATTCACCCTGCACGATGTATCCCTCAGGAATTATCCTCTTCCTCCTAACAGGGGACACACTTGGTCTTCTCCTTGGTCCTGAACTAGCATGAGATATCCTATTAAACTAGCTTGGAGAATGATGGTGCCTGCTTATGCTTCTTGATTGCCTGTCATTCCCACAATCATCCCTTTTGCTTCGAGATCTAGATGATGTCACTTTCTAGCACTATCTTCTTTCTTGGTTCCATATTATTTTTTAACTTTATTATGTAGCATATTCAAACTATAAAGTATCTCTTCCTGAGCCTTCATAATCCTTTCATTATCATCTATATAGATCTACACTTCCTTATGTCATCTTCTCATAGTTACAGACTCTTGCCTGCCTCTTCTTCCATTTGACTATGTCTCAACATTATCCATGTTTACATACAGACCTATGATTTCTTACTCGTGGTTTTAATATCCTTGGGCATCATCTGTAACTCCATTCCTCATATAAGAACCAAATTTGCTTCCCTTCCCTCTAATTTTGCAAGAAATGTGCTTGTAATAATCATTGCTAGAACACGTATAACATAAAACATTTCATCACATAGAATATAGGTCATTATCTATCCCAATTCATGAAGGAAATAATCCATCAAATCAAAATATGATTCCTTATATGCATTCATATTTGAAAGAACTTCCCAATGGTTATACTCATGCCTCAATCTGAGTTTTGAGCGAAAAGTTACAACATTTACAAGTTGCAATTTCCACTCTTTTCCTTCTACATACATCTCTTTAATCACTTTCTAATAAATTTTAGTACCCAAATAAAAATTTTGGGTTGACAAATGTCTTTTAATCCTCAAGACATTTCCATTGACTAATTTTTTTCTCAAATCCAAACTTCGAGCTAAATTTATGGTCATCAAAAGTTTTGACCATTCTCCCTTTTTCAACCCTGCATGCTACATGTGTCCTCTTTCTTTCCCAACAAATTTTCAGATACTGAGAAATCAAATATGGATCCATGGATGACTTCTATAGTTTTTGATATTTCCATAGATTGTTCTTGGTCCCCAAACTAATTCATGAGCTAGGAGTTTGGAGGATAATTTTGCTTGCTGGAAATCTCTCTCCAAGCAAGAGTACACTAATGGTACACTCTATTATCATGGGTTTTGATTGTATAAAAACATTTTTTAGGCCCTCATAAATTCCCTACAAGATGAAAACCTTCAAAATATGGAATTTTCATGAAAACATTCACTGAATATTGTTTTAATAGTCTTTAGATCCAAACCATTGATCTCAAGAGAAGGATTAATCCCAATTGTCGATATTTTTGGCCTTTCCAAGTTGTGGCTATTCCTCTGCAAGATTTTTGGAAATCATCTTTGGAGTCTTTCCTATAAGAAAACTTCAATTGTTGGGTATGCAAATTTCCTGAAATTCATAGTCCAAAACACTATCAAACGCGTCCTATCATAAACCCTTCGTCGCAAACACAACTTTCCATGTTCCTAAACCTTATGAACTCCTAGCTCTGATAGAATATAAAGATATCTATATCAAAATCGCCCATCATAAACCTTCCTAAACAAAACCTATGACAACCTCTTTCTGAAGACTTGCACTCGAACACTATGTGGCATTGGTTGATTTGTCACCCTTGCTGACATGTCCTCTGACATGGAATGTTGATGTGGTAAATTACATGGCTTTCTCCTTCACCATCATCCCTTCCAAGGAGACATGTTTGTCTAATAGATCAAATGGTTATGAATTATGCTTCTTAATGGCCACGCTCATGTCGGGCTCCCAAAACTATGCATTGGTTACCTCTATTGGATTGACTTCATCAAAAACTCTTCAGAATGAGATCTTCCAAAAACAATTTTATGAAAGAACACCTCCATGAGATCTGATGAATGAGAATGACCCCGAATGATCCAGTGGTTCTTGTTCTTTCAAGCTTCTACCATCAGGATCCTCCCTTCAGACTCAACCTCACGCCTGACTCTAAGTCTTTCTGAAACCTTCTTCCTGAAGGCCTTTCAGTAATGGCTTGCTCCGATATTCTATAATTGAATCTTGACCGACATTTCTCCAGGTCAAATTAATATGGGCCATCGATTCATAAACTTCATAGATGCCATGAAACACGCAGGAATTTGGCTTCCAAGGAGAAATTCAACTATGCAACTTGCATATAGATGTGATAAATTTTCTTCTTTGTCTTCTCTAAGCACTAAAACTCAAAATATCCTCATAGATTGGTGGTTTCAATTCTATTCACCGTTTCCCCCCCAAATTCACCATAAGACAAAATCTATAACCATGGCTATATTCAATTCTTGTTTATTCCCTACCCATACAGGCTCAATGTTGAACATTGAGCTCTGATACCATTCTCTAGCATTCCCCAACTCAACTAAGTTGCATTACTATGCAGAAATACACATAAAAATGAAATTTTTCCTTTTCTAATCAATTCTTGTAGCTTACCAACTACAATTTAAACACATATTCAACGAAATTATAATACCCATAATTAAAGAAGACCACAACATTCTAAATAAGCATGAATGCAACTGATAGAAATATATAACAACATATAAAACCATTCTCATTCACAGACTAAATGCACAACCATGAACTCACAAATACTTCAAAAAAATAGAGACCCTTTTGAGGCCTTGAGTTTGTAGTGGAACAAAGCTCAGGAAGGATAGAGACTTGGAAGGATTTCAAAGGTAGGACAAGGTCTAGAGTCACCTCGAGGAAAGTTAATTGCAGGAGGAAAATATGCCAAGTCTTTGGGTAGAAGTCTTTGAGAAGTCTGAATGGACCGTTGAAATTCTTAGAGGGAGAATCACTGAAGTTCTGTGGACCGTTGGATTTTACAGATTAGAGGAAGGGTTAAGGCTGAGTGTCTTTTAGAACTCATAAGCTCAGGAAGAGTAGTGGCAAATTTTTCCATTTCAGAATTTGGAGTGTTAATAATTTTGCGACTTGGAGTCGAAAGTTGCAAACTCTTGATTCGCAAAGTCCCAGTAGAGTCAAGACTGTCATATCATGGAAGCTTAGAGTTGTTGATTTGTGTAGGGAAGGTATCGTGGTTTCAGCTATCGGGCGAAGGGAGTTGTTGCATTGCAAATCACTGATACGCGAAATCTTAAGGTGCCGAAATATTTTTCCCCCGGTTGTAATCGAGGGTCACATCAAATGAAGTCAAGGGAGGAGTTAAGAACCCGTTAGCATTTTTGGGGTTTCAAGGATCGAAGGAGTTAGAGGAAGCTCACATTAGAGTTTTGAGAAGTCACGAAACCTAAAATACCTTTTTAGGCGAAGGCCGTGGTCACATCAGTGGTTCATGTGGGTAAGAGTTGGCACTTAGTGCTTGTTTTCACAGGCATAACTTCTAAAAAGGACTTGTGGAAACACTTGTGTGTTGAGGATTCCTGTGGGGAGTCAAAGAGTCAATCAGACTCAGAGGGGAAATTAAGAATGATCCTTAGATCGGGAGGTCAGGTAGAACCTACTGAGGTAGGGGTGTTGCGTCACAAATCCTTTTCTTCAAAACTCAACGCCAAAAAGTATGTTCCTTCTACAATTACCTAGAATATATATAGTCAACATCATTACATTGGGTTAACAACATACGATATAATAATAAAAATAAAATTGAGAACAAATCTATGACAACCAATATTACAAAGGTATGAACACATCCTATCTGAAAAATGTTTGGCATTAACAACTGAAGATTTTTCAATTGGCCCAACATGTTCTAGAGGAGTAACATCAATGGGAGAAGCTTGTCCATCTATAATGTAATGATGCAATTTTGGTCAGATTCCATAATAGCATCAAAATAAATTACATTACACGTATCCAAACTTTGTTTACATCAAATACACCTGGCATAGTAGGAGAACTAGAATGGAATTGCATCTGTCTACATTCTCGAGTTGAAACCACAATTGTGAAATGTTGCACATTTATAAACATCATAACACTACAAGTCATAAATGAGGATGGGTACACAAAATTTCCTAAACAAAATAAATCTTCTCAGTCAATATAACTTACTAGGGACAACAAGAGATGCATTATTTGAGTGAGGACATCCATGTCTATTGCCAGATTCAAGATGAAATGTTTCATATTCATAGGAATGGACATTTAAATCAATTTCTAAAATTCCATTTCTTTTGATTCTTCTCATTTTATTTGTAGGGTTTAGGAAACTCTTATTTTGCTTGAGAGATGACTCAAAAGCACTCAATCCAATTGTGAAATTAAAATCCAACATGTGTTGATTATTGGCCTCATCCAACATCCTTTGAATTAGGTCCACCATCTCTTGGGTGTTGGTTAAAGCAGCGAGAGGACTATTTCGAAGCACATCTAGGTATCCCAAAATTTCCTCCCTAGCCAATCGAAGTGCCTGATCATCTTGTTCAACAATTCCAATGGCCACATGAGTCCTGTCAACATTTGCATCAATCATTGATATCTCCATAATTATCTCGGGAGAATAGTTGAATGCATCAGGTGCTGCATAATCAAATATATTTGGCTCTGCATTCTGATCCAATGATGGCTCCAAACCCTTCGAAAGGAAGTACAACCACTCCACCTTTATGGTATGCTTGAAGGTGTTTCCATGAATAGACCATGGACATTCAGACACCATAAAATTCTTGCGATACTAAGTCACAAGGTATTTTTTCTCATGATTGGTTTGACTCCTCACCTAGTATGCATGGGATATTCTTTCATGGGGCCAACAATAATCATCTGGAATGGTTCTAGCTTTCTCGATTGAGTATTCAAACAAATTCTCCTTCTTGTGGTTATTCAAACATCCTCCTTCTTTCAAAATGTCTTTGAATCTATAATATGACTCTACATGTATCAACAACATATATAGAAACCAATCCATTCTATGGGAACATTTCTTTCTTTGATCGGACAAAAAATTGGACTTCATTCAGCTATGGTGTTCCTCCACAGAATTATTCATCTCTTGATTTGCATGGCGAAATCACGACAACCTTTAACCCACATCCCTAATTGAAAGAACTAAGTTAGTGCAAAGAGAATATTTATGGAAGAGGAAAAAAAAAACAATAAAGTAGAGTATGTTAACTTACAAAGCTTATTACCCACAACCCAAGTGCTATGAAAATAATCCAAGATTTTTTTCTCATTTGCAAAATCAGTGAAAAAATTATCCACATGCTCGACCACTGATTCAACATTGGGGAAAGAGTTCATAATATAAATTAACTTGTTGAGCATGATATTTTATTTCTCTAAACTAGAGTCCAACCTATAAATATTTTTTTCTATGGCGTCCATACATGCCAAATACACAATATCACTCAACACTCTGTGGCCCTCTTATAGGATTTAATGCATCTATGTGAGATAATCTTACAAAATAAGTACAAGTCACAAAAAGAAAATTGAAATTTACTTCAAAGAATTGATTTTTGCCAATGCATCATCAACCATGAATGTATTGAATTTCCAATCAGATCGAAATTGATAACACTTGTCCATTAGCGGCTTCAACCATGTCGCAATATCCAATGATGTATTTCAAGATTTCACAACCCATGCAATTGGTACCCCACTCTTCTGGTCGTCAAAGACCACAAGTGCGTACAATTGATACTACGATATTCATTAAAACACAAGTCAAATTTTAAGCTATCAATCACAATGAATCACAAACGAAACAATCATTTATTAATGAATAATTCAAATTCACCTTACCCCATATTTATTGGTACTGAAAGTTGAATCCATTCATATTAAACTATCATGAGATAGTTTGACCATTCTCTTT
>JZKD02S1679868.1:271308-299607 GCA_000966675.3 Picea glauca | reverse complement strand
ATTTCTACACAACCCCGACACCAGTTAAGTTAAAATTGAACTATCATGAAAAAGTGTGCAACTTTCTTAGAATCTACTGTCTTTACCTGTTCGAAATAATAGTTGACGCCGAAAATATTTAAAATTTTGTACCAAGTGAGTGGGAATTTTTACACGACTCACGTCCAAATTAATTTAAAAAAATTTAAATTAAATAAAAATAAAAATAAAAATTATATATATATATATATATATATATAACTTTATTATCTTATATATATAATAATAATAATAATAATAATCTATTTTTAAGGTCACTGCTAAGCTAGACATCAAATTGGTGTATAAGACCCCCTTCCAACGATTTTGACTGGTAAAGTTTATGGAGATATACATACCCGAGAGGTAATGGGGGGCCCGAAGGGCCCATAGTGTAGGCCATAAAAGGTAAAGTGGACTAGGTCCACTATAGTATTAAATAAGGCCCATTATGATAGTTAATTAGATATAATAAATGTAAGAGGACTTTTGCTTCTAGAAGGTTCTTCCTCTAGAATGTGCTTAGGTGGTTGGTTTCACTATATAAAGGGGTTCATGCAATGTAATGAGATATGAACATAATTATTGTATTTGGAGCGATATCCCAATAGGTATAAGCCCCCTCGAAGAGGAAAGTGAACAGGAGATGATTCCTTCCATAATAGGATTCATTGTATGGTGTTTCCTTACCTCAAGGGTTTTCTTATAATCAAGTGGTAGTTTTATATATTGTTCCATATATCTTGTATGGTTATTATATTAATATATCTTTGGTACTATTGTGGTATTTTGTATTCAGCTCTTTGGTACTTAACAAGTGGTAGCAGAGCACTTTCCTTGGCAAGAAGTGTGGGAAAATTGTTTTATTTTTTATTTTTGCAGATTTATTTTCGAAGAAGAAAAAGAGGGCCACGACATTCCAGAAACTTTTTGTATATTTCTATGCAAAATTTGTAGAAACAGGTTGTATATTTGAGTTTCTCTTATAAAAAAACCTAATTTTAAAAAAAAAACGTCCAAACAAAGTCCGAGAAGTCAAGATATAAACATTTTAAAATATGCAAATTTTCAGGGTTTTTTCCGCGGACGGTGACGTGATTTTGTTATTTATGTATCACCTGGAGGATAGAATTGCTAATGTTTTTTACATATCCGATTTCCTATTTAAAAAATAGTTGACTTAAAAAAAAAAACATCACCCAAATCGAAGCTCCAAAAGTAAAGATATCACTGATTTAAAATCAACCATTTTTGGGGGGGTTTCGTGACGACAACGAGACTGTAGAGTTCATAACTTTTCAGAGGCTATTCAGATTGATATCAGATCAATATCATTGGATGAATCATTTTAAGATATTTCTTTTGATATATTATATGTTGTGTTTCCAATGGATATTGGATATCAACTCCTCATGGACATTCTACAAAAGATTGAAGCCATTGAGCAACATTTTCACAAGGGGCAACAATTTATTATGGATATTTTTCACAATATTCAAAGGACCTTGGATTGCATGCAGGAGAGATATCTTATGATAGATCTCAGGGATGAATATAATCAAGAATTATATGATTGGTATGATTTTGAGGCTAATTGTGATGATTGGTATATGGATAATTGTCATTTTTTGGATGACAACCACCTTCACATTTTATTTGATGACTCTACTCCACCTTCTGTAGAGAACATTGATGTGACAAATTAGGAGCTCGATATGATTACCAGTGTCCAACCGACATATTATACAATGGTATTGTTCCTTTCAGATTCATCTTTGACCCTTTCCCACTATGGGGATGGATATTCTTATTTATATCCACATGATAGATGCCAGTATTTAGAGCATCATTTTCAGTTGGTTATTGGGTGTCAATATAGTCTGTGTGGAGTTCACATGAAAACTTGGAAATGGGACCCCGGTTTACAATGGCAGTTGGACTACTTCAGCCTGGTGGCTTTCATTTCTCAATGGGACCCGGGTTCTCTAGTCTACTTCATCAGTATGGTCCACACTTATCCATGAGGCCCTGATATATGATTGTACACCAAGCGTTGAGGACAACAATTTCATAAGGGGGATGGAATTTCAGGTAGCTAAAGAGGTAGTGGCGGGCCCAGAGGGACCATAGTGGAGTTCATTCAATGTAAGGTGGAATAGGTCCACTATAGTATTAAATAAGTCCCATTGTGGTAATTAGCTAGATATAACAAATGTAAGAGGACTTATGCTTCTGGAATGCTCCTCCACTAAAATGTTCTTGGGTAGTTGGTTGCACTATATAAAGGGGTTCATGTAATGCAATGAGATATGAATATAATTATTGTATTTGGAGAGGTAGCTCAATAGGAGGAATCCCCCTCGAAGCGACAAGTGAATAAGACAATATCCCTTTCATATTATGATCCATTGTATGGTGTTGTCCTACATCAAGGGTTTTCTTATAATAAAGTGGTGGTTTTCTATATTGTTCCATATATCTTGTGTGGTGATTGTATTCAAATATATTTGGTACTATTGTGGTATTTTGTATTCAGGTCTTTGGTACTTAACAACTTGTGGACCTCGATGGGAGAAGTTGATACCTCAACTTCCTAAGGGTGTAAATTGCATACGATCTGTGTTTGGTGTGCTTGATACATCATTGGAAAGGTATATCCTAGGAGTACATATTTGTTTTGGCATAGTGTCTGCCTATCGCTACATACTAGGCACTCTTGAGCCCAAAAAACGTCATTTATGGCCTCAAAACGACTCTAGAAGTTTTGGACCCAAAAAAATGTAAAAAAAACACCTAAATGGAAATTGTTCTTGGAGCTAGTGGAATAGATGGGTGGCAACCAATATCCACCTAGATAATTCCTCACCCATTAGGAAGCAATGGATTTTCATACAATTGGATTAGGTTGATGGATAGTTGGTTTTCATTGATGTCAACCCTTGGAGAGTTATATTGTAGATTGATGTCAACCCTTAGAGATTAATGACAACCCTTGGAGAAGTCTGGTAGAGAATTCCATTAATGAAAAGGTATGGGTAAGGGAACATAGTTTGTTTGAGGTATAAATCCATGAAGATCAATGAATATGAAAGTAATACTATTCTAGATGGATAAAACACATCATGTCATTTCCGTTGATATGTGGAATGCCATGTGGTTCCTCACAGTTAGTGAGATATGGCCTTGTGAAGTTGGAGGACCCCCAAGAGTATTCGAGAAGCCCCTAGAAGGTTAACAAGAAGTCAATTATTATAGAAAGTCTTCAAGAATATTCCTAGTCAATGTGATTACAAGGAGAAATTAATTAAATAATAAATTTGATAAAGTGGTTAAGTGGACAAAGTGGCTAAGTGGAAAATGTGGACAAAAGTTGATACTTCTAGAGGAAGCTACTTGGAGAGTATAAATAAGAGATCAAGGGTCTCCCAGTAGCACCCATTTGATAATATTGAATATCTACAAGTGACCGACGTAACCAAAGGGTATATAAGGTGAATTTCGGAGGGAAGGTGAAGTAAAGAAGGAATAAATTCAAGGGAGGATAAAGTCTTTTGATTATGCTTTCTAAGGTATGTTATCTACAGGTCATCTCACCATTTTCGCAATAATATTTTTTCTAGAGTGATTCAAATAGTGAAATATGCAGGTTGGTGAGACAACATATCCAAGTAACTGTGATAAAAATTTCCTCTTGTGGCTCATTGTAGTTTGGGAGCTAAACTCTATAGAAGATAAGGTTTGTGGCTAGTCCTGAAACTAGACTAAAACATGTGTTTTTGGTAAAAACATCATAACGTCTTCATAACATATCCAAATTCAGTGGGAAAAAATGAATTTGTTTGAGTACATTCTGTTGTATGTTGTATACCATTTTCATACCCATACATAAAATATTCCGTGCTTGGAATGCTCTACAAGTTCTTTCTCTAGAATAAGCCAAAATTCAGCAAGGTTTGTCATTTTTTCTATAAATCCTTTTTCTGGGAGGTTCCATGTAGTGAAACCTGGAGGATTTGCAAAGAAGACACCGACCAATATTGTGTATAATTTTTATATCTTTACGAATTATAGGTACATAGTTATTCTTGTTTCAAGTTAGGGTTGTTGACTAATCCAAAATTAGTCATGTGAGACTAAAGTAAAGTTTGATGAAAATGCTAGTCTCTTGTTGTTGAAGTTAAGGAAGGTTTGCAAGTCTGTGATCACATACACTAGGTCTATTACATAGTTACATGTATGTTTATATTCATGTTTTGATGGTTACATTTGGTCATGACATGGTACATGCTTGAGGCTACATAATAGTGAGGGTTGACACATTGTTTTATGTAAGGGTTTATTGTATTTGGATAATGGATTTGTGATGTATTGCTAGAGGACTCTTGTTGGTTGTCTTGATGTATGTTTTGGTATATGGTTGAGGTATATGTTGATTTCATGGATGATATACTTAGTTTACTAGTTTGCGTATACATGAGGTGTATGTTATGGTGATGTTCGTACATCTTGATAAGGTATAAATTGGCTTGTTATTGATACATGATTTGAACATGCTTGATACATTGTTAGAGGCACTTATTGGTAATATTGTTGGACATATTTGTAGTGATGTTGGAAAATGGTTTATGGTTGATGTGGCATATATATATTTGTATTGGTGATGGTTGTGAGGTGTTGTGTTATGCATGGTTGATGCACTTGTGATGGTATAGATTGTACTAGTTGTTGATGTACATGATTAGTTGAGTGATATTCTTGTGATATTGGGTAAGATATCTATGTTATCATATCTGATATATTGAGGAGATTATTTCTACATGTTGCTAGTGTATTTGGTATATTTTGGTATAGGTTATTGGTACAGGTTGATTACTAGTTATTTGTACAGATTGGTACAAGTTGTTGGTATAGGTTGTGACAGGTTATTGGCATAGATTGGTACAGGTCTACAGTGATATATCTCATATTGACAATGTGGCAGTGGTTTCATCATTTATTTGACACTTATATTTTAGGGTGGTCGTACGACGCAAGGAAAGGGGGTTGTATCCTCCTTCCGGTTGATGTCGGGGAACTAGGGAGTTGGAGATTCCTTCAGGTTGGAGCCCAAGAATAAGGGGGTTGGAGCCTCCTTCTGGTTGGAGCCAGATAATTGAAAGTTGGTGCTTCCTTGAATGTATTTCTTAAAGAAATATTGGAAAAGCATTTTGTGGTTTTCTCCCACATTGAGTTTCCACGTAAAATAATGGTGTATTGTTCATTGTGTGGATGTCTCTATTATTGTTTATTATGCACTAATGGATGCTAATTTTATATGATGTAATAATGTATTACTCATGAATTGATGAACATTTTTGAATAAGTAAAAGGAATACACATTTTGGTTAAAATTATTAATAAGTGGTATAAATTAATCATTCCTGATTCACCCCCCTCTCAGTAATCCAACAATTGGTATCAAATCAAGGTTCCTTTAGGAGATAGTTTAAGCACTAGAAGGTAGATAATTAGGAGAAATGGTATGTATAAAAAGGGAATAGCACATATTGATTTAAAAAACTATGCATTCTGGAGCAAAAGGATGAAAACGTATGTACACACACATGGATTTGATGTTTGGCGATCAATGGTAGATGGATACAAAGAAACAACGATTTGTCCAACAGATAAAAATGGAAAGCAACTTGAAGAAAATAATTCGAAAGAAAAAAATACCATCTTGAATGGTGTGGTTGATTTAGTATATGTCAAAGTTATGCATTGTAACTCCACAAAGGAGATATGGGAAAAATTTTAGAATTTTTATGAAGGATATGCCAAATTCAAGGAAAAAAAGCTTCAAACTTACATAGGCCAATTTAAACAGCTGAAGATAAAGGGAGATGAAGATATTGTAGCTTAYGTTTTACGAGTTGATGAAACAGTGAATACAATTAAAGGACTSGGAGAAGAAGTTGATGAATCTACAATTGTTCAAAAATTATTGAGATCTCTTCCAATGATATTTGATCCTAAGATATCAACTCTAAAATAATKAACAAATCAGCACCAAGACATTAGATAAGATCATCAACAATCAAAGGCCATACTATGACAGGTTTGGACTAGGATACAACCAAAYGCAGACTAAGAAAGGTTCAAGCTCCATGACGAAAGAAACATAACAAAAGAGTTATGGAAAAGTTCTCAAAGGGAGGAATCATCGTCAACATGAATCATAAAGAAATGAATACAAATGAACCTCTACATTCAAGAAGTAAGGAAGATTCAATCTCTACATTCAATAAGTAAGGAAGATTAAATCATTATGAAATAAATAACCAAAGAGAAKATGTTTATAATCAAGGCAGAATTACAGAAGGACTACACTGCAAGGAAAATCATTTACTCCCAGACATGTAAATTTATTTTATCGCCATTATTTTTATTGTACTAASTTTGGACATAAGGTTGCAGATTGCAGGGGTTATGAAAGAAATGATCAGGAAAGACATTCTTATGTGGCCCCATAAAATATTGAATGTCAYAAATGCCACAACCATGGACACACAACTCAAAATTGCATAAGCATGATAAGGCCTCCCATGAAAGAAAATGTTGATGTGGGACAACATAAGGTTTGGAGAATAAGAAAAAAACAAGAGGAGTGGGTAAATGAAGAACAGGTCCAAGGAATCATACTTTCAGGATTTGCAGCACCACAAGAACACAATAAATTTATAGGAAAAGAGGAAAGTGTCGAGATTCAAGTGGAGAATGTAGAATATGTCAAAACTCAGGATGATGAAAAAATTCATAGAGAGAATGAAAGGGAAGATGTATATATCAACAAAGAGGAAGATGAATCTGCATTAGAGAGGGTATTGTTCTGATCCATTCGGCTTGGAGACTCCCAGGTAATATGAATAGTAGACAGGGGGAGTCTATGTAGTAGTTGAGACATATGGGTCATCATTGTGAATCATTGAGTAGCAGAGTCTTGGACAGTATGGACAAAGATGGATTCGTAATATTCTTAGTAGTGACTTAATAGTTGGAATAAGTTGAAATCAATTGATCATATAAAGCAGGCAGTGAAAGGAAGAACAGAATAGGGAAAAATAGACCTTCAGCATAAGCAATATCATCATAAGGATATTGTTGAATAGTATGGGTGACATGGACACAAATAAATTCGTAAGAAAAATTAGTAGCTTTGGACAAATATATGACAGTGGATGAGATCATGGATACAGAGACTGGTTCATAGATTGGTTCGGAGAGTGGTTCAGAGATAAAGTAACATTATCATAATGGATGATAATGACACATGAATATTTGAATTATTATTCTTGAATTCTTTTCATATATCACAGTTGATTACACAAGGAATCGCCAATGGACAAAAAAATCCAAAAGGAAGCAGATATAGGAATGTCTACATGTCATCTGCACAACATCTTGGGGACAAGTACTCAAGAGCAAGAAAAAAAAGAAGGAAGACAACTAGAAAGATCATTTAGAGAAGTTTTCAGAAAAAGAGAGAGAGCATAGACATGATTCCAGGGGGAGAAATAGTCATAAGGGGAGAATGAGAGATATGACTTCAATGTTGCATCAGAGTGATACCCTTTGTCAAAGGGGAAGATATTATTCAGATAAAGGGAGAGAGAGTAATCAAAGGTTTAGAAACATAAAGAAAGATCAAAGACATTTAGACAGGGGGAAAACCCCCAAAGGGAGATACCTTTTACCATTGATGTCAAAGTGGGAGAGATAGAAAAATTGATGAGGAGTATGAGCATAAATAATTATCATGACTAAGTGTTGGCATCAATGTTGGTGTTTCCATCAATGCCAAAGGGGTAGATTGTCAAACAATTGGCTTAGATTGATGGATATTTGGTTTGGATTGATGGTTTTCATTGATGTCAACCCTTGGAGAATGATATCGTATATTTAAGTCAACCCTTAGAGATTGATGAATACCCTTGGAGAAGTCCAATAGTGAATTATGGTAGCGCAAAGGTATGGGTAAGGGACCTAAGGTTTTTTGAGGTATAAAGGCATGAATATAAGTGAATGTGTAGGCAAGAATATTCCATATGGAAAGTACATATTATTTCATTTCCATTGATATGTGGAATGCCACATGGTTCCTCATGGTTAGTGAGATATGGCCTTGTGAATTTGGAGGACCCCCAAGAGTATTCTAGAAGCCCCTAGAAGGTCAACAATAAGTCAATTACTCTAGAAAGTCTTCAAGAAGATTCCTATTCAATGTAGTAGCAAGGAAAAATTAATTAAATAATAAAGTTGACAAAGTGGTTAAGTGGACAAAGTGACTATGTGGACAAAGTGGTTAAGTGGAAAAAGTGACTACGTGGACAAAGTGGTTAAGTGGACAAAAGTTGATACTTCTACAGGAAGTTACTTGGAGAGTATAAATAAGAGAGAAAGGGTCTCCCATTAGCACCCATTTGAACATATTGAATATCTACAAGTGACTGAGGTAACCGAAGGAGCTCTAAGGTGATTTTCAAAGGGAAGGTGAAGGAAAGAAGGCCAAAATGCAAGGGAGGATAAATTCTTTTGATGATGCTTTCTAAGGTATGTTATGTATAGGTCATCTCACCATTTTCGCAATAAATGGTTTTCTAGAATGATTCAGATAGTGAAATTTGGAGGATGTTGAGACAATATATCCAAGTAACTGTGATAAACATTTCATCTTGCAGGTCATTGTAGTTTGGGAGGTACACTCTATGAAAGATAAGGTTTGTGGCTAGTCTTGAAACTAGTCTAAAACATGTTTTCTGGGTAAAAACATCATAACGTCTTCATAAGAGATCCAAATTCAGTAAGACCATATGAAGTGGTTTTAGTACAGTTTGTAGTATGTTTTGTACCATTTTAAGATCCATAAAATAAATATTCTTCGCGTGGAATACTCTACAAGTTCGCTCTCTAGAATAAGCCATAATTCATTAAAGTCTTCCATTTTTTCTATAACTCCTTTTATGGGAGGTTCCAAGTAGTGAAGCCTAGAGGATTTGTAGAGAAGACACTGAAGAATATTGTGTATAAGTTTTAGATCTTTATGCATTACAGGGACAAAGTTATTCTTGTTGCAAGTTAGGGTTGTTGACTTATCCAAAATTAGTCATGTGAGACTAAAGTAAAGTTTGATAAAAATGATTGTCTCTTGTTGTTGAAGTTAAGGAAGGTTTGTAGGTCTGTGATCACATACACTAAGTCTATTACAGATTTTTAGGTATGTTTATATTCATGTTTTGATGGTTACATTTGGTCATGACATGGTACATGCTTGAGGCTACATAGGAATGAGGTTTGGCACATGGTTTTATGTAAGGGTTTATGGCATTTGGCTTCTGAATTTGTGATGTTGCTAGAGGAATCTTGTTGGTTGTCTTGATGTACTTTTTGGTATATGGTTGAGGTATATGTTGAGTTCATGGATGAGATACTTAGTTGATGATTTGGCATATACATGAGGTGTATGGTATGGTGATGTTGGTACATCTTGATAAGGTATAACTTGGCTTGTTATTGATACATGATTTGTACATGCTTGGTACAATGTTAGAGGCACTTGTTTGTAATCTTGTTGGAAATTTTTGTAGTGATCTTGGCACATGGTTTACGATTGATGTGGCATAGAGATCTTGGTATTGGTGATGGTTTTGAGGTGTTGTGATGTGCATGGTTTATGCACTTGTGATGGTACATATTGTACTAGTTGTTGATGTACATGATTGGTTGAGTGATATTATTGTGATATTGAGTATGAGATCTATGTTATCAGATCTGATATATTGAGGAGAATATTGGTGCAGGTTTTWTGTTTATTTGGTATATGTTGGTATAGGATATTGGTACAAGTTGATTAYAGGTTATTGGTATAGATTGGTACAAGTTGTGACAAGTTATCGGCATAGATTGGTACATGTTTACAATGMTATATCTCACAGTGACAATGTGRAAGTATTTTCATCATTTATTTGACACCTATATTTCAGGGAAGTTGGACGGGGAAAGGAAAGGGGGTTGGATCCTCCTTCCAGTTGATGTCGAAGAACTAGGGAGTTGAAACTTCCTTTAAGTTGGAGCCTCCTTATGGTTGGAGCCAAAGAATTGGAAGTTGGTTCTTCCTTGAATGCAATTCTTAATTACATATAAGAAAAGCATTATGTGGTTTTCTCCCGCATTTGGTTTCCATGAAAAATACTGGTGTATTGTGCATTGTGTGGATGTGTCTATTATTTTTTATTATGCACTGATGGATGTTAATTTTATGTGATGAAATATTGTATTACTCAAGAAGCAATGAACATTGTTGAATAAGTTAAAGAAATATACATTGTGGTTAAAAGTATTAATAAGTGGTATAAATTTCTTGTTACTGATTCACCCCCGCTCTCAGTAATACAACAATTTGCATGAGACCAAGGTTCCTTCAGTAAATAGTCTAAACACTATAAGGTAGATCATGGAGAGAAATGGTATGTATAAAATGGAATACCATAGTTTGATGGATAAAACTATGCATTCTAGAGAAGAAGGATGAAAATATATGTACAATCACAGGGATTTGATTTTTTGCAATTAGTGGTAGATGGATACAAAGAACCAATCATTTTTCCAATAGATAAAAATGGAAAGCAACTTGAAGAAAATAATTTGAAAGAAAACAATTCCATCCTAAATGGTCTAGTTGATTTAGTATATGTAAAAGTTATGCATTGTGACTCCGTAAAGGAGACATGGGACAAAATTCATAATGTTTATGAAGGAGACACCAAAGGGAAGGAAGAATATATTCAAACTTATAGAGACCAATTTTAATAGTTGGAGATGAAGGAAGATGAAAATATTGCAACTTACTTTTTTTAAGTTGATGAAACAGTGAATACAATTAAAGGACTGGGAGAAGAAGTTGATGAATCTATATTTTTTCAAAAAGTACTGAGATCTCTTCCAATGAGATTTGATCCTAATATATCAACACTAAAATAAAGAAAAGGTATAGATTCAATAAGCATGGATGAGCTACATGGAATATTCACAACATATGAAATGAGAATTGAATAGGAAAATCCATTTACAAAGGAAGCATTTTTTAAATCATCCAAGAAAACAAAGAAAAAGAGCAAGCAAAATGCAAAGTCAGAATGTAGTTGCATCTATGATTCAAAAGAAGATGAATACATTGAAAACTTCATAAGAAAGTTGCAAAAGGGAACAAGTAAATCTAAAGGTAAGCTTTCGTTGAAATGTTTTAATTGCGGTAAAATTGGTCATTTCACAAATAAGTTTCCTTATGCTAGAAATTCAGATAGTGATGAAGAGGAAGAGCCCAAGAAATAAAAGAGATATCAAAAGGGAAACTAGAAAAACAAAAGGAAAGCATTCAAGAAAAATCTATACTCAATAAAAGACAGTTCCTCATCTAATGAAGATGATGAAACTGATGGTGATTCAGAAAAGGTACTATTTATGGATAAGGAAAGTAAAACAGGAAACTCCGACAGTTTTGAAGAAGAAGGCAAAGTCGATCTCAAATCATAATTAATTAGTTCCTTATAAGAACTAGGTAAAGAAATAAAGAAAAACAAGTTACTCAAGAAAGAAATAAAAGAAACTCATAATCTCAACTCATAGGAACTCACCTAGGTAATTATGAAGTTGAAAGTCTAGTTAGAAGAGGACAAAAGGATTGAAGAAATACTCAAAAGTCATCTAGAAGATAAGGAGAAGATGATTGAAAGGTTCGAAGAAGAAACAATCACTCTAAGAAAAGATGTTCAAAAGAAGGACATGGAACAAGATAACACCAAGACATTGGATAATATCATTAACAATCAAAAGGCCATAATATGACAATTCTAGACTAGGATACAACCAAATGTAGACTAATAAAGGTTCAAGCACCATAAAAAAATAAAAATAACAAAAGAGTTATCCAAAAGTTATCAAAGGAAGGAATCATGGTCAACAATAATAAAAAAGAAATGAATACATAAGTCCCTCTACATTCAAGCAAAAATGAATCTTCAATCATTATGAAAGAAACAACCAAAGATAAGATCTTTATAAGACAAGGAAGAATTAAAGAGGGACTACACCGCAAGGAAAATCATTTACTCCCAGATATGTAAATTTATTTTATGTTCATTGTTTTTATTGTACTAACTTTGGACATAAGGTTATAGATTGCAGGGCTCATGAAAGAAATGATCAGGCAATAAATGCTTATGTGGCCCCATAAAATATTGAATGTTACAAATTCCACAACTATCGACACACCGCTCGAAATTGCATAAGCATGATAAGGCCTACCATGAGAGAAAATGTTGATCTAGGAAACATGAAGGTTTGGAGAAGAAGGGGAAAAAAAGAGGAGTAGTTAAATGAATAACATGTCCAAGGAATCGTACTTTCAGGATTTGCAGCACCACAAGAGCATGATGACTTTACAGGCAAAGAGGAAAGTGTTGAAATTAAGTGGAGGATGAAGAAGATGTCAAAAATCAGGATGATGACAAAATTCAGAGAGAGAATGAAAGGGAAGATGTATATATTGATGAAGAGGAAGATGAATCCACATCAAAGTGGGTATTATTCTGAGCCATTCGGCTTGGAGACTCCCAGGTAATATGAATAATAGATAGGGGGATTCGATGGAGTAGTTGACGTCGCGGGGCATTTTCGGCCAATAGAAATTCCTTTGTAGTACTGACACAATCTTTTCCATGCCAAAATGTCCCAATTCATATTCACACACTCACTTGAAGGAACCCAGAGGTGTCCTAGATGGCATAACAGTTCGTCCTAAATATGAAAGTCAGGGACAATCATGTCTGTGCCCATAATATGGTAAGTGGTAGAAAAGTAAATATTGATCTTGTAGATTTGGGGCCACTTGGATGCCTCATGGCCATAGGAGTGGAACACTGTGGTTAAGGCTACAACTGAAGATTGACTAAGGCAGTCAGTGGCATGATTGGTTCTCCTATATTTTATGTTCATATGGAACTTCTGCAAGTATGTGGACCACTTTTGATGGTGGTCATTCTGCAATTTTCCTTGTGTCTACATGAATATCATAGAATTTTGATCAGTGTGGATGTTTGTCTCCTTCCTGAGAATATAGTGCTTTCATTGTCGATGAGATTGTATAGTGGAATACATTTATTTTTCGTAGGTGGGTTACTTACGGATTAAATATGATAGTGTCTCACTATGATATGCCATTGGATGATTGTTTTGAGTGAAAANTTAGTCTGGTCAGGGCTAGCCAATCAAAAATTAATTGGATCTTGGTTAGATCTACATGCACACCATGCTCATCAACAATGTAGCATAGGTATTGGAACTTGTTCACACTGAAGGAGAGTTTTTCCAAGTTAACATATAGCTTTTGGTGTCACAGAGTGTGAAATACCTATTGAAGATGTTGCAAGTGTTATTTTGAATTCCTGCAGAAGATGAGGATATCATCTAGATATAACACCACAAAATAATTGGTGAAATGTCAAAATATATTATCCATCAATAGCATGAAAGTTGCTGGAAAATTTTTCAAACCAAAGGGCTTGACTAGCCATTTGAAAATACCTTCTCTGGACTTGAAAGCAGTCTTCCATACATTAGTCTATTCTATTGGGACCTGGTGGTAGCTAGACTTTAGGTCAATCTTACTGAAAAACTTGGCTCCCTTGAGCTGGTCAAGAAGGTCATAAATTCAGGGAATTGGGTACTAGTTCTTGACTGTGATTTTGTTTAGGGCCCTGTAATAAAAACAAAGTCACCAAGTCCCATATTTCTTTTTCAAAAGTACAATTGGGCTCTCACAGGGTGAGGCGGTGGGTTGGATGTGCCCCCATTGAAGCAACTCTTGGATATTTCGCTTGATTTCCTCATTTTCTGTAAGATACCAGCGATAGACTGTCCCATTGGGTAGAGGTGCATAGGGGGTTAGATTAATTGAATNGGAATAAAGTGAGCACTCTTTGTCAAAGTGTCAACTACTGCAAAATCGAGTCGTGTCTCCTTGCCGTCAGTAGCAATCCAACAATAAAATCCATCGAAATGACTTCCCATTTCGATTATGGAATGGCATGTGGTTGTAGTAATCCTGCCAGGTGTTTATGTTCAGCCTTTACCTACTGACACTCGAGACATCTAGCCACAAAGTTGACTATGTCGGCCTTCATTCCTTTCCAGAAGAATAAGGGCTTAAGGTCTGCCCTCATCTTCGTAACTCCCGGGTGAGCCATGTAAACTGCTCTATGAGCCTCGCTCAGAATCAACGTCCTCAACTTGTCGTTTGGCGGTACGTAAATCCGACCTCTAAACCTTAATAAACCATCGCTATCAAAAGAATATCCCTCAAATTGTGGTACCATCATAGTGTTTTGTCCAATAAAATCCTCGACTTCCTTGTACCAGTCATTGTCACGCTGTAAAGTGAGAATCTTCTCACGTAGATTCGTTTAAAGAGGCAACACCGAAAAGATGCGTGGCCTCCGAATCAAAGCATCTGCCACTCGGTTCACTGTTCCCTTTATGTAAGTAATCTCGAAGTCATACTCGCTAAGCAATTCCGACCAACACCGTTGTCGCGCGTTCAGGTCGCCTTGCATAAAAATGTGTTGTAATCCACAATGATCAGTCCTTAATTCAAACTTTTGTCCAACCAAGTAGTGTCTCCATACCTTTAAGGCATATATGATGGCCAATAACTCCAAATCATGTGTTGCGTAGTTTTCCTCATGTCTTCTTAGCTTCCTCAAAATGTAAGCAATCACTCATCTGTCTTGCATCAAGACTCTGCCTAAACCTTCCTTGGATGTGTCAGTGCATATCAAGAAGTCTGCGTCCATGTCAAGGACCTTTAGTATCGGCGTTGTCGTCAACAACTCTTTAAGCCTCCTAAATGCTTCTGCACATTTCTCTGTCCAAACAAACTTCTTGTTTTCCTCATCTTTGATCCTTTCAAGGATTTCAAAGTGTTTCTCCTTGTTTCAGAGGGATTCCCCAGCTTCGGTGCTGCATGCAGTGAGGGGATCTCCTTTTTCATTGACTTAGTGACTTTTTGAGATCCTTTGCATGCGAAGGACCTATTTTTGGGCAGTTTTTGGCGAATGGCCATATTCATGGAAACCATTGCATTTGAAAGGAAGCTGATCCTAATCCAACTTCTGCACATGGGCCCAATTGTTGAGCCTGAGCTCTTTTGCATCTGGAAGGCCAGCTTCAAGGTCTACTTCCACACATGTAAGTACGCAAGCAAACATTCGAGGTTTTGGGTCAACCTTATCTATGAATTTTCTTCGTTTGTTACTGATGGATTCCCAACTTTTTTTTTCATCTTAGAGATTCTGGAGATGGGGCAAATGGACCCAGCTGAGACAANAATCTCGAAGTCGTACTCGCTAAGCAATTCCGACCAACGCCGTTGTCGCGCGTTCAGGTCGCCTTGCGTAAAAATGTGTTGTAATCCACAATGATCAGTCCTTAATTCAAATTTTTGTCCAACCAAGTAGTGTCTCCATACCTTTAAGGCATATATGATGGCCAATAACTCCAAATCATGTGTCGCGTAGTTTTCCTCATGTCTTCTTAGCTTCCTCAAAATGTAAGCAATCACTCCTCCATCTTGCATCAAGACTCTGCCTAAACCTTCCTTGGATGTGTCAGTGCATATCAAGAAGTCTGCGTCCATGTCAAGGACCTTTAGTATCGGCGTTGTCGTCAACAACTCTTTAAGCCTCCTAAATGCTTCTGCACATTTCTCTGTCCAAACAAACTCCTTGTTTTCCTCATCTTTGATCCTTTCAAGGATTTCAAAGTGTTTCTCCTTGTTTCAGAGGGATTCCCCAGCTTCGGTGCGACATGCAGTGAGGGGATCTCCTTTTTCATTGACTTAGTGACTTTTTGAGATCCTTTGCATGCGAAGGACCTATTTTTGGGCAGTTTTTGGCGAATGGCCATATTCATGGCAACCATTGCATTTGAAAGGAAGCTGATCCTAATCCAACTTCTGCACATGGTCCCAATTGTTGAGCCTAAGCTCTTTTGCATCTGGAAGGCCAGCTTCAAGGTCTACTTCCACACATGTAAGTACGCAAGCAAACATTCCAGGTTTTGGGTCAACCTTATCTATGAATTTTCTTCGTTTGTTACTGATGGATTCCCAACTTTTTTTTTCATCTTAGAGATTCTGGAGATGGGGCAAATGGACCCAGCTGAGACAACCCTGGGCACCTCCTCATATGTATCAAATTCAAGAGTCCATCTATTGAAGCGGAGTCCACTGAAACCTAGAAACCAGGGCCACTATATAAAGATAAAATTCCCATCTGCCTTATACTGAAAATGGAGAGGAATGAAGCCCTTAATGCAGAGGGAATGTTGAAGTCTGCCTCTTAGGTGGGAGCTCCATTGATTCTAGATCTAGCTGAACAATGTCTCTTGATTCAGCCAAGATTCCATAAACTTTCCAATCAGAGTTTTTTCAGCAAGTTGAAGGGCTTTCTCTTCTTGGCTCTCCGAGTGGGATTTCCAGCTTTGGAATTACTTCTATCACACATTTTGTAGCCTTGGAATGCTGCCTGGAGATATTGGAAGTGGCAGTGGATGGGCGTCTGAATGATTCGACTACCATATCCATCACTAGGGTTGCATTGATCATTGTGATCCCTTGTTGACTCTTCTTGTAGATTTCAAGCAGCCACCCTCGCAACCTTGTTGTTGGGGATGCTTTCTNAGGTATCTAGGAATATCTCTACTAGGAACTCAAGGGAGATAACTGCTTGGAAACATACCAACAAAAAGAACATCAACCACTTGTTTTTCTAGTGCAACTCACCTGAGAGTTCAATCTTTAGGCTTGACAACCCGTCTCTTAAATTTCTACCTCCAAGATACACTCCAAAATTCTCCAACATGCTCTAGAATTCGCCTAGACTTGTTTTTTCGACTCCTAATATCCTCTCCCTTGTTCTCCCTTGTTGTTAAAAATTGTCTGTTAGTACCCATACAAATTTCCTCTCTTTCCCCAAGATAGTTGACTACTCACTCTACCCAATGTTGATTGTACTTCAGCACTATGCTATTCAATAACTGTGGGATGTGACTCTCACACCTAGCGTATAATAGATATTCAATGATTGGGCTCTCATACACTCAACCATAAATAGAATTTTTCCCCATATGGTAATAAAATTAAAAAATGTGGGTTTGAATTAATACCCTTAAAATATTTCCCTTTGGACCCCACTTGAACACTCTCTAGGAACTTCCCTCTCTTGTGGATTATTCATCCCCCATATTTATCCATATCCTATAAAATGGTATTGCATTACATTTATTTACAATTCAGAAAACACATTTCACGTATTACATTACTTGGCCATAGCCACGTTTATATATAGATTATCCATTAATTAAACCATGGATTATAGTTGGGATGTTACACTTGATGAGATCATAAGGACTTCTTTCCATAAGAACAATATCGTTAGTGTAAAGAAGAAGGATGATTACTATACCAGTGAGAATCAGTCCAACATAACCTACTTCTTCCAAACAACCCTATAGCTTGTCAATGTATATGACAGAAAGGGGAAGGGAACAACCTTGGTTAACTCTTATATTACAATTGATTTCTTATGGAAATACCTTAGTGTTCCTAAACTTGGAAATAATGTTCTTGTATAACCTTATCATAGTAGCTCTCCACTCAAAATAAACTTTAATATCTTCTAATATATTCCAAAGGTTAATCATAGGCATTGTGTCAAAATATTTTCTAAAGTCAATGAAAAACATAGGAGATTGATTTTATTATTATACACTCCTTTCTAACAACCCTATGCATAACAGGTGGTCCATAGTTGATTCATAGATCCTAAATCTTGCTTAGGCTTTAACTCTTTTTCTGTGGCTTTCTAGTCATGTGTTGATCTTATTATCTAACATAGTTCCATATAATTTGGCTAAAAGAGGGTGAGTCATAATGGCCATATAATTAGTGTTGATAGTTTGGATTTCATTGATGTCAACCCTTGAAGAAGCCTTGATGATGTGTTTTTTGTACGTTAAAGTGAATGAGGAATATGGACATGAAACTAGAGTAAATGTAGGTAATGCCCTCATATATGGATAGTAATCGTCCTGTCATTTTTGATGATATGTGGAATTCCACGTAGTTCCTCACGGTTAGGGAGATATGTTTTTGTGAAGTTGTAAGCCTCGAAGAAGTTGTCAAGAAGCCCCTAGTTGGTTACAAGTCTTTAATGAAAGGGTAAAGTTGTTGTAACAAGAAAAATATAGAATCCCTAAATTTAGGAGAGGAGTTACCTAGCATAAGTATAAATATACCTCAATGAGTCATTCACAAGTACAGTCACACACTCATTCATTGATTATCTATCTTGTGAACTAGTGATGTTTTTGTTAAGGTTGTGACAAAGGAAGGTTGAAGGTGAAAGTCTTAGAGTTTCGGAAAACCTTAGTTTATGAGGTATACGTGGGTTATAGGTCAGAAGAGCACAGATGCACATGGGATACAGTTTAGAAAAGGGCGTATATACGTGGGAAGTAGAAGAGAAAATCACCTATCTATAAAAATATCATGAATGGTTGAGTAAATGTTGGTGTCAAGTCCTTGAAGTTTGAAGGAAGTCTACAGGTCACCATCTCAGAGTTTCAAATCATCTAAAAAGGTATTGGTATGGTTTTATACTTGTTTTTATGGTCAATTTTGGTCATGATATGGTGTATTCTTGAGGAATACTTAGTATGGTTGGTTTGGTACTTGGATATGGTATATCTTGGACCTTTCTTTATTAGGTGAGTGAGGAGAACTCTTATACATGGTTCAACGTATGATATGGTTCTTATAGTTCATATATTTGAGTTGATTGTACATGGTTGAGTCAAATTCATGTTGTATGGTTGCATATGCATGAGGGACATGCATTGGTTCTTTGAGATACCTCATTGATGATATGGTACAGATTTGCATATGATTGATGGTATAGTATATGGTACATGTTATAGATGGTTGATTCTCTAGTTCATGATTCACTATTCTTTATTGATGTATCTTTGGTTCATGATTGATGCATGAGATAATATGTATGTTGGTATACAATTGATGCATGGTATGGAAAAGGTGTTAGTTGATTGATGAACAGATACAATTGGATGAGACAATGACAATGACAAAGACAAAGTGATAGTGACAATGGAATAGACACAGTGGTAGTGATAGTGGAAATTATAGTGGTATAGTTTGTGATAGTGGTAGTTGGTCTACACGTATATTTTAGGGTGAAAGGACGAGGAAAGGATAGGTGGTTGTAGCCACCTTCTGGTTGGAGCCAAAGAACTCAGGGAGTTGTAGCTTCCTTCAAGTTGGAGCCAGAGAATAGGGGGTTGGATCCTCCTTCCAGTTGTAGCTAGAGAATCAAGAAGTTTGTGCTTCCAATGAATGTATTCTATTCATATATAAAAAAATCATTCCATGGATTTCTCCCATTTGGGTTTCCATGTAAATTCTAGTGTACTGTGTATCTATTGTGATGTGATGTTTTTTATGATTATACTTTTGATGATATATTGAATAATAATGATAAAATGCTATTGTTGAAGAATATACTGTGGTTAAAAGTAATAAAATTGCTCATTACTTATTCATCCCCCCCTTGTAGTAATCCAACAATTGGTATTAGAGCCATATTCTTCAAGAAGTAGTCTAACCACTGGAAGGAGATCATGAACTACTCTAATATTGGGGTACCATAATTTGATGGATTGAACTATTCCTTCTAGAGTAAGAGAATGAAGACGTATATACAAGAACAAGGATTCAATGTTTTGCGATCAATAGTAGATGGACACAAAACACCAACCACTCCCGCGACAAATAGAGATGGAAAGAAACTTGAAGAAAATGATTCAAGGTCTAGAAATGCTATCACAAATGGTTTTAATCTATCAATACATACCAAGATTGTGCACCGTGAATTTTCAAAAGAAATGTGGGACAAACTAAAGAATATCTATGAAGGAGATGAGAAAGTTAAGGAAGCTTAACTTCAGATTTTTAGATCCAAGTTTGAACAATTGAAGATGAATGAAGATGAAAATATAATAGCTTAATTTATATGAGTTAATGAAATAGTAAACAATATCAAAGGTTTGGGAGATGAGTTATGCAGGAGCATCGCTCCATGTTAGCACGTGCCTTCTCATTTACACATGTGGTGCACATTTAAATTTTCCTCAAGGATCCAAGGTGTGATCCAGGCATTAATTGGGGACAAGCTGAAAGAGAAGAATTGTGCCTTCGCACGATTAAGATATGAGGTCGCCACTAATAGGCTGATGAAAAATTGGATCTACGTCTGATTTGGGGGTAGATTTCTATCATTGTAATTTGGCTTCTCGATAAACCTTAGGGATGGGGATTTGACACCATTAGGTATCTTTCGATGGAATCTCATGGATCCCCTCTTGTATAAATCTCTGTATTATTTGCAAAATAGAGGTTAGATGATAAAAAGGTTAGACAATAAGAGGTTGGGTCGGTTTTGGTTTAGACAATTTGGGTTGTAAGGAGAGATGTAGAGAGTCGAGACTCAGTTGCAACTTCGAATCCACCATTGTAATTTGGCATTCCACCATTAATAGAAAATGACATTTTTTCCTGTTTTATCTTACTTTGTAATGGATGTTATGTTGTGAATGCATTTTACTTGTTTGTGAATTTTAGATAGATGTTAGAAATCCTCTGCAGGGATAGAGATATAGTTTTCTATCCACGAGTGTGCTAAGTTAAATCTGGTTATCTATTCTATGTGCAAGGAGTGCGCAACAGAGATGGAAAAATCTGTAAGCCAACACAAGGAGCACGGGTCTGAACTTAGTGGGGTCAGAAGAGAAGCTACCAAGCAGGCACGAAAGACTTACTTACAGACTCAGGGAGAAATTTGAAGGTGGTTAGGTCCCTTGAAAATAAATAGTGTGTGGAGAGAGACACAACGTAGAGTTACTGAACACTCTGGAACACTCTTCCAGGAGGGCATTGAGGTTGCATGAGCATACCCAGGAACTACATAGATGAAGGTGTAGAAGAATACCATAATTGTTGAACATTCTGGTGAAGGAAGGTTTTGCAAGAAGTGCATCGACAAAGGAAAGGAGATGACTTAAACCTTTCCATAAGGCGAGGGAAAAGTTGTCGAAGAACTGAGCTAGCACAAGGAGTGCACCTAAGGTGTTGAGGACTTCACCTTATAATCTTAGGAGGAAGGGCGAGAAACTTTTGTGAGGGAAAGAGGAGCTCGTAGAGGAAATTCAAGCCTTGGAGATTTTCAAGCCAAGAAAAGTGATAGAAGGAAGTCTGTGCAGAACTCTGCAAGGAGTCAAGAAGAAGCCTTCAAGAATAACCTAAGTCTTGAAAGGAGAATTTGCACTAAGTGTGCAAAGAAGTCAAGGACTTGTCGAAGTCCCAAAGATGGAGAAGTCACCCATTGTTGAGGAGGAGACAGGTGGAAGAAGATCGAAAGGTTCGGGAGAAGGAGCTTTCGAAGGTTTGCTGGAAGCAAACAAGGATTTTCATGAAGTCGTGAAGAGCGATTTCAATCCAGGCCATTGGATCTGGAGGGATGCCTAGTATAGGATCAACACATTGTTGATTTGTAAGTCGGAAAAGAACAGTCGAGAGGAGGCAGGACTCACGAAGTCTGAACTCATGATTTGATTATAGCAATTTATTGCGGAAGGAACGAGGACCGTATATTGGGTCCCTAAACATTCTCCTATTTGGAGATTGGGGGAAATGGAGAAAGTAACTCACGAAAATCCCGAAGTGCGGGATCATGAAGAGAGTTGAACCATGGTCATAGTCTGAGGTCACATCAAGATAGGATCTTAGCATCAATAGCTAAGGCCATTGGAGAAAGAGATAAGAGTTCTAAGGGAAGGCTCCGTAGGTGTCCCATAGTGGGTGCCAAGGAATTTAAAAAAGGGCCTGTGTCAAATTGAAATAGGTTCCATCCAGAGCTGACGCGTTATTCGACTCAACGATTTGAACGATCCTATACCGGGAAGTCGTTCCATCCCAAAGGAGGGTGACAAAAATCATGAGCTCATGCTCATGAATGATATAAAGGAACCAGTTGTTGTTAAATATATATTAAGATCTCTACCAATGAGATTTCATTCAAATATTTCAGCTCTAGAATAAAGAGTGGACCTATATATAATGGCCATGGATGGGTTACATGAAATATTCACTGCCTATGAGATGAGAATAGATCAAGATAATATGGCCACAAATGAAGCAACACTTAAGGCACCCAAGAAGACAAATAAGAACTACAAACTAAATCCCAAGTCAGATTGTAGCTGCAATGATGATTCAAAGGAAAATGAAGAGGTGGAAAACTTTGTAAGAAATTTGAAAAGAGGAACCGACAAATAAAAAAGGTATGCTTCCATTGAAATGTTTTAATTGTGATGGTGTAAGGAAAATAATGAAGAATATGATTCTAAAAATAAAAAGAAAATTCAAAAGGGTAGAAGAAACAAAAATAAAATTTTCAAGAAAAGTATCTACACCAAGGAAGACAGTTCATCATCAAATGAAGATGAAGAATGATACAGAGAGAGTACTTGTTATGGAAGTAGAATACTTCGAAAAAGAAGGCCATGAATAAGAATATGAAGAGGCATAAGTCGATAACAAAGAATAATTGATCAGCGCCATAGAATGTCTAAGGATTGAAAAAAGAAAAAACAAGTCACTCCAGGAAGAACTAAAGAAGGAAGAAGGATCTCAAAACTCCAACTTCAAATAAATCGAACAATCAATCACAAAGGTAAAAATCTAGGTAGAAGAATAAAAAATAATTGAAGAAACACTCAGAGGACAATTAGATGAAAAGGAAAGGATCATTGAAGGTTTAGAAGTAGAGATATTCACTCTAAGAAAATACCTTCAGAAGAAGGACATGAAAAAAAACAACACTAGAATATTGGATGATATCATTAACAGTCAAAGACCTTACTATGATAGATCTGAACTAGGATACAGCCAGTCACAGAAAATGGAAGTTTCAACTTCCAAAATGATAGAACAAGATGCTGAACCAATAAGCTATGAATAAACCATTAGAAGTCCCCCTAAGGAAGAAGAAGACATGAATATTCAAGAAAAATATTACAAATACACTACACCACCTAGAAGATTCAGAAGTTAGTATAAGGAGTAGCCAACTATTGAAATAATTCAAGAAGAAGAAGGATTCAAAAGAGAAGAACCATTCAAAATATCTTCCACTCCCAGGTATCGAACTATTTTCTTGGTTTATGTTATTCATGTAATATTTTTGGTCACAAAGTTTTGAATTGTACAACCAATACCAAGAACATAAGCAACTATGAAGGATATACAAGAAATAATTATCCAATAAAATCTCATGAATCTTAAAATAGAAACTACAACAGATTTGGATCATTGAGTAATGAGGTAGAATGCTACAAGTGAAACTAATTTGGACATATAGATAAATATTGCAAACTCTTTATTCATCCAAGGGAACCAAAGAGCAATATCATCAGTCATAAGAAAGAACCACAAAGGATATGGATAAGAAAGCAGGATCAATTCAACACTGAAGAATGAAACCTTTCTCTACAATCTCAACATAAGAAACATGGATGGTATGTGGATAGTGGATGCTCAAAGAATATGATAGGTGATAAACACAGGTTTCTGACATTGAATAAGGAAAGAGATGGATTAGTTTCATTTGGGAATGAAAACTCAGCCATAATTGTTGGTAGAGTCATAGTCAAACTCGAAAGTAAGGATGCCATGGTAGAAAATGTTTTACTGGTCAAAGACATGAAACAAAATCTTCTAAGTGTAACTCAAATGCATGATCAAGGACACATTTGTTTGACTCAAAGATATGTGAGATAAGGAAAGAAAAATCAGGCAAGTTGGTGGCTACAACTATAACAACTCCAAGAAACATATATGTTCTAAATGAAATCGGAAAGGAAATATGTTTCTTAGGAAAGGACGATGAAACTTGGCTCTAGAATAGAACAATGGGTCACATAAATTTTGATAATATTTTCAAAGTCAACAAAAAGGAAGCAGCAAGAGAAATGCTCGAAATTTCAAAGAGAGCAAATATTCTATGCACGCATTGTCTATAGGGAAAACAAACCAAGACCAAGTTCAAATCAAAGGAGTATTCCATAACAAAACCATTGGAGATTATACATACTAATCTATTTGGACCAACAAGAATGAAATTATTGAAAGGTGAATAGTATTTCATGTTTCTAATTGGTGACTACGCAAGAATGATTGCAGTTTGTTTTCTCAAGAAGAAGTCAGAGGCATTCAAAAACTCAAAGACATACAAGAATATGGTTGAAACAAAGACGTAGTTGAAAATCAAATTCTTGATATTAGACAATGGAGGAGAGTTTACATCAAAGGAATTTATGGATTTCTACAGTGAGCATGGGATTAAGAGACAATTCTCATCAGCTAGGACACCTCAAAAAAATGGATTCATCGAAAGGAATAACATGATAGTACAGGAAATGGACAAAACCATGTTAATGGATTCCATGTTGAAAGACGTCTTTTGGGTACAGGCAGTGCATACATCAGTTCACATCCAGAATAGAGGAATGCTCATAAATAAAAGCGATAAGACTCCCTAAGATCTATGGAAATGAAGACCAACAAATGTGAAGCATTTTAGAATATTTGGAAGAAAATGCTACATAAAAAGAGAAGATTGTAGGATCAAAAAGTTTGTCTCTCGGGTTGATAAAGGCATACTATTTAGGTATTCAAGAAAGAGAAAAACATATAAATTCTTTAATACAAGACTCAACAAAATAGTGGAAATCATCAATGTGATGATTGATGAGACTGATGGACGAAAGATAAAAGAAGAAAGAAAAGAATCAGTGGAACAAGTTCACGAAGAAGAATTGAAGGAAGAAGAAGAAAAAGAGGAAGAAGAACAAGAGTAGCCAAAAGAAAAGAAGGAAGAAAATGAGAAGCAAGATCTCTAGGAATCTCCAAAGAAACCTAGCAGAAAAGTGCAAAATAATCATCCACCAAATCATATTATTGGGAGTAAAGATGTAGGATTTGAAACGAGAAGAATAATCTGTTCACCAAAACAAAATCATCTAGCACTAGTATCTATTATTGAGCCAAGTAGTTTTGAAGAAGCTAGTAAGGATGAACACTGGATCAAATCTATGGATGAAGATTTAGATCAGATAGACAAGAATGACACATGGGAAATGGTTCCAATACTGAAGGACAATAACATCATTGGTACAAAATGGGTCTTTAGAAACAAGTTGAACGAGGATGGACATGTTAACAAGAATAAAGAGAGATTGGTATGTAAAGGATATACTCAGGTTGAAGGTATATATTTTGAGGATACCTTTTCCCTAGTTTCCAGAATGGAAGCAATCATAATGATCCTAGATTATGCATGTCCCAAAAATAGTAAAGTATATCATATGGATGTGAAATCATCATTCCTAAACGAAGATCTAGAGGAAGAAGTCTACATCAAGCAACCAGAAGGATTTCAGTTGTTCGAGAAGGAAAATTATGTTTGCAGGTTGTTAGATTGCGTCGAGACAAAAGAAAAGATTTCATATATCTTCACCAAACGACTTGCAAGATAAAATTTTGAGTATCTGCAACAAAATCTTGGAGTAGTTTTTGCCCCATAGTGATTCACACAACATAAATCTTAACAAGATAGGGGGAGAGAAACAACATTCTTGAAGAAGATTAAGTAAATAACATTTTGAATGAGTTTCATATATAAATATTTGCACATGGAGGCACCATGAAGAGAAAGTTCAGTAGAGGTAGCAAATTCCTATAGACAGGGGGAGTATCCCCAAAGAGAGGGATTACCCTTTTGCATTGATATCAAAGGGGGAGAGATAGATCAAGGCATGGAGAGAAAGAGAGAGAGAGAGAGATAGAGAGAGAGAGAGAGAGAAACATGTAGACAAGGGGAGCAATGGTCATAGCAGGGGAATGAGAATAAGTATTTTCATGCCTAAGTGATTCCATCGATTCTAAAGAGGGATATTGTTTATATTTTGGTTTTTATCGATGTAAACCCTTGAACAAGCCCCGACGGTGTGGTTTTGGTTCATGAAAATGAATGAGGAATATGGACATGAAGGAAAAAGTAAATGAATGAAGTAAACTCATATATGTATAATACGCGTTGTGTAGTTTCCAATGATATGTGGAACACCACTTAGTTCCTCATGGTTAGGGAGATATGACTTTGTGAATTTTTAAGACCTGAAGAAGTGGTCAAGAAGCCCCTACTTGGTTACAAGTCTTTAATGAAAGGGTAAATTTGTTGTAACAAGAAAAATATAGAAGCCCTAAATTTAGGAGAGGAGTTACCTAACACAACTATAAATATACTTCAAGTAGTCATTCACAAGTACACTCACACACTCATTCATTGATTGTCTATATTCTGAGATAGTGATCTTTTTGCTAAGGTTGTGATGACATTATCTGAGGTAGAAAAGGAAGKTCAAAGGAAAAAGTCTCGTAGTTGCAACAAACCCTAGTTTCTGAGGTATATGTGGGTTATAGGTAAGAAGGGTGAGGATGTACAYGGGCAGTAGAAGAGMAAGTTACGTACCTTTAAAAAAATCATGAATGGTTGATTAAATGTTGYTATCAGGTCCCTGAAGTCTAAAGGAAGTCTATAGGTCATCACCTTAGAGTTTCAGGTCAACTACAGAGGTATTTCTATGGTTGTGTACTTGTTTTGATGGTTACTTTTGGTCATGATATGGTGTATGCTTGAGGCATACTTAGTATGGTTGGTTTGGTACTTGGATATGGTATATCTTGGTTTCTTGGATGAGTAAAGAGCACTCTTATATGTGGTTCAACATATGACATGGTTCTTATAGCTCATATCTTTGAGTTGATTGTACATGGTTGATGCATATTAATGTTGCATGGTGTCATATGCATGAGGGAAATGCATTGGTTCTTTGAGATACTTCATTGGTGATATGTTACAGATCTACATATGGTTGATGGTATAGTGTATAGTACAAGTTACACATGGTTGATGCTTTAGTTCATGATTCACTATTCCTTATTGATGTATATTTGGTTTATTATTGATGCATGAGATAGTATGTATGTTGATATACAGTTGATGCATGGTATGGTACATGTGTTAGTTGATTGATGAGCATTTACAGGTTGATGAGATAATGAAAATGATAGAGACAAAGTGAAATGTACAGTGGCAGAGACACAGTGGTAGTGACAATGGTAGTGATAGTGGCAGAGTTTGTGATAGTGACAGTTGGTATACACTTATGTTTTAGGGAAGAAGGACGGAGCAAGGATAGGTGGTTGTAGCCACCTTTCGATTAGAGACCAAGAACTCATGAAGTTGTAGCTTCCTTCAAGTTGGAGCTTGAGAATTGGGGATTGCAACCTCCTTCCACTTATATCAGGAGAATCAAGAATTTGGTGCTTCCAATGAATGTATTCTTTTGATATGTAAGAAAATCATTTTGAGGTTTTCTCCCATTTGATTTTCCACGTAAATTCTAGTGTACTATGTATCTATTGTGATGTGATGTTGTTTATGATTATATTGCTAATGATATATTGAATACTATTGATAAAATTATATTGTTGAAGAATATACTATGGTTAAAAGTAATAAAATTTCTCATTACTGATTTACCCCCACTCTCAGTAATCCAACAATTAGAGGGATTGTTTTTATCCCCGGTTTTGAAAATAGGTGTAATGACTGATTTTAAATTAACCTCTAGTAATTCTACCAAATGTACAGTAATTTCTACTAGGTTTATAGAAGAAGAATAATTCCAAATTTTCTCAACACTTANAACCGACCTCCCTGCCGACTAGTTAGCTCCTAGCCCTAGGATATCAACGGATATCCTAGCCCTCCATGCCCAAAACCCCCAGCAAACCCCCGGTGCACTGTGTCAATTCCAATCCAAATTTCCCTCTTCCAATTCCCCCGCTCTCCCAAATTCATCCCCGACTCCCGTAACATAATCCTCCCTCCAAACTCCTTCCCCCCCTTATCCCTCCTTCACCGACTTCCCTTCATTTACTCCCTTACCTAATATCTTATCCCATTATTAAATATCTTATCCCATTTATTAAAT
>JZKD02S1679868.1:246393-259236 GCA_000966675.3 Picea glauca | reverse complement strand
CTATTAGGTCTTCTTACATACGCCTTATTCTCTTTTATTGAAAGGTCTTATTAATATTGACCTTTATTACATCCGAATACATTGATCTACCCATGTGCGGGTTAGGACCTTAACAGAGGAATCCAATCCTCATAACAAAACTCAACATGTAAATAGGAACCAACCTGATAGAATGAACTTTCATTCAGTCCATTATATATACATATATATTTAATCCGCCAAGACACATTCTTCTCACCATTCTTTCTTGTTTATATAGTCTTCCAACTGGTGTTAATTTGAAACAATGTGTCCTTTTGGAATGAAACAATGTACCTCTTCATTTAAATTAATAATAACTTCTATTATTATTATTATTATTATTTTGTTAAATAATTCAAATCCCTTGCAAATTGTTTTAGCATTTTAACCCATCATTGATTATTTTACTTCTTATGGATTTGAATATCTGTAGACATGTGCTTCCTTCAAACCATTATTTTCGAATGACTGTGGGATCATTACTATGGACTTAATCTCTATTTGTGCTTCCTCTATTATTATTCATACAATATCGTGAAAGGGATAATTTGTCATCATATATATGTTGATTAAACTTTCAAAGAGTCGATCACATGCATGGATCGACTTCATTATTTCGGTCCCACACTTTCACTATCTGGTGCATTTTCCTATACTTGGAATGGATTGGTGCTAGCTTGTGACTCCCCTTCATTTTTCATATGACTAAACTATTGTGACCAATAGCTAGATAGATATGGTGCAGGGCTTGTTTTATGTTTTAGCCCATAGACATTTCATTTCACCAAGTGACCATATCTCATGACTAGGTGTTAACCTAGTTGACCCTTTATCTTATCGCCACTTTACATATGACCTTGAACTATGACCGAGGGTGAATAAATATGAGGTTTCACACAAATAAACAGTTGATACTTAATCTGTAGTTGAGTGGATGGTTCTCATTCTCTTCAGAACTTCGTCGTTTCCGGACTCTGGCCTTTGCAGTCTTCTAATTCTTCCAGAGAAAATTTCGTTGGAGTGTGTATCAACACTTCCCTACTTAATAACCTTCACAATCCCAAGAGATAGGACCATGGGATTATTAATTTAAGCGATGTTCCTGACACATCATACCTTATGTGTTTGTAACTCATGACCAAGAACTAGAACCTAGTCCACCGGACTTCGACCTTCGGGCGTTTTGTCCCTTACAAGTATCCAATCTTTTGAAATTTGAACTTCTCAAAGTGATTGTGTCTCACAATAGTTGATCCGATGGTTAGAATGATTCCTAGAGCCAAATTAATGGTCTAGCTTCAATCCATAAGCTATCCTTCCACTGGTTTAATTAAACGACTATGACTTTAATCAAAGGTTGAGATGGACAAATAAGATTTGTTTCGGAGTTTAAAATTGCACGACGGATAAATATTCTTCCAACCTCAAAAAAGAAATCCACATGAGTCCCTTTTGTCCACGTATCCTACGCACATCATTTCAGATCTTGGAAGGGTGGTATTCTAAACCTATTTGGTTCACTTCCGAAATATCTTATACTTGTTGATCCATATATGGGATTAACAGTTGTAAATGATTCCCATCCTCATCCTTTACCTTTGCTTGATCAACGGTCAATAATGACTTTGTCATTTGATGCTTCGGGAAGTTGTTGGTGGTAGAAACTAGTTTTCCTTGAAGTACATACTCTCGAAGTGACGTAGCTTGTTGACATCACTACTAATGTGGAATTGGCCGAGTGGTTGCCACATGACACTTATATTTGTGACTTACCTATACCTAAAATTCCAATTGGACCTTAAAACTTGTCTCCATTTGAATTCACCATATGTCCTTGCCGACGTGGTCTTGCTGACATGGATTATAATGACATTGGCTCTCAATGTGTGTGACACGTGTCTTACTTCATGACTTTGGAGCTCTAGCCTTCAGGTGAACTCATATGTTCTAAACCCTTTTTCTCTGAAGTGGTTAGTGTCGAAGTTGAACAGAATTGGACCCGCCTATCCTGATCCAACAATCACCATGCATGTCCAGATCTAATGGCCCTCATTCAGAAATTCGAGGCCTAGCCTTGGATTTGTTTTGTCGGAGTGGTCAGTGCTAGAGTTGACTACTTCTAAGAAACCCTGATATTATTACTATCATTGATCTCGAAGTGCTCCTTAGATCCAATGACTTACCTTTATTTCAGAACTTTGAGTTTGGCTAAACTTCCTTTAGGCAAATTTCCTTTAGTCAATATTATCCGAAGTGGTCAATGATGGGATGACCATGTGTATGTCATTTACATGATTGATTGTACATGACTCTTAGTAGTTGGTATACAGTCTGGATTTAATCTATATCTCATGTTCTAAATCATTCCCAAATATTCAATAGATGACCATGATTCTTCTATTCTTTACGGTGATCTATGGATGATGATTATTTATCCCGACCTGATGGTTGGGATTTAATTATTCCTAACCTCTAACTTCCCCTCAATCTAACAATCTTTATTTGTCCCAAAAACTACATCAACGAACATGATTATTGCTCGATTATCTTGGATTTTTACTATGGGTATTTCAATTCCGATAAAGTTCCTGCAATGCGCTCTCCCTTATGAGATTCAATTAACGTTTCTTTATTGTTATATGTTCATCGCTATTTCTCCTAAGATTTTAATAAATGTTTGTGCATTCTTTTATGCATTGATCTTTAGTCACTAACCCTCTTGAGATCTTAATTCATTATGCTTCATTATTCCTTATGTACATGGATTCTCTGCATGCTACCTCTCCTGAAATTTAGAATCATAGGATGACTGTTGATCCTATCATGATCAACAATGATAAAAAATTGCTTCAGCCACTAGGTGATCTTCCTCTGCCTCAAGGTGATCTTCCTTTTTCTCCGATTATTGTACATGTTTGACTCACGTTGCCATCAATGACAACACACTATTAATAATTCCAACACTTAGTACCTACAAGGAAATTAAACAATTAAAAAATGTTAAGAAAGATATGTAAAGCAATGCAATTGTAAATCGAATAAGACAAAAATGAATGTGAGAGAAAATAAATTAAATGAAAAGAAAAAAAAACAGGAGAGAAGGATGATGAAGGAGAAATGGATGAACATGGTTGTTGGCCTTCCCCATACCCCCCAAATATCTCTATTTTCTCCTTCACTCTCATTATGAATGGGTCTTTTTGGCCAAGGATATGAGTATGTATAGAGTGTTGACATTTATGATAGCATTGGACAGTTACTTCCACATTTTCATGTGTCTAGCATGTGGAAGTTGTCGAAAATATTCTATCCTTGTGTTTACTTTAGTTAAAAAGAGTTAATTAAATTAAAAGTGTTTTTATTAGTGAATTGAGTTATTTAAGGAACATGCATAGCATGCAACACATAATATAAATCTTACATGGGTGTGAGAAGTGATCTCAACCATAGAGCACTTTGAATATTAAAAATAGATTGTAACTCATGATTATAAAAGCAAGGATAGGAGAAAAAGGAAGACACTTTTGATGAGAGATCAAAGTGAGATCTTTTTGACAAGAGGTCAAGGTTGATAGAGACTTTGGTGAGAGAACTATTAGCGCCGTCATTTTTTCAGTTAGATTCAGTCTTAGTCGAGTCAGAGTCTGTGCGTCAAATCATGTGAGGTAAGGTACTGAAAAATTAACGGGTCGAAGTCAGCAAGTGGATGGTTGGCCCTTGGATTCAGGAAGGGATGTCAGAACCATAAAATGTGTAAGGGGTGAAGGCATTTTCCCAAATATTTGGGTCCTTTAAAAAGAGAAGGTCTTACATGCCTAAGGTCGAGGCAAGTTGTTAAATAGAAGTAATTTTGGTGGATGAAGTGACCATCATCAACTCATTATGAAGTCAGAAAGAATGAAAAATCATCGCGCTCATATCACATATGCCCTGCAACTCTTATAATTTGTAGTTCACACACTCTGAAGTGTACCTATCATGTGGATGTACTGCGAAAATATTCAATATCTCTCTGAAACCTCCAGTCTCCATGAATTCAGTGTCTCCCAGCACATTTCCATCTCTTGCTCACCCGATTATAAATTATGAGCGCTCTACATGAATTATGTTCATCAGTCAATTTTACGCATCCCTTGTAATTCTTCTTGCAAGCCCAAGTCAATTGAGATTACCGCCTTTGGCTCACACAAAATCCACCACATGCAAAAACAATACGCATTGCACCATGACAACATCCCAGAAAATAAAGAAAGGTGCACGAAGTGGAAGGAATGTTGGGCCTGAGCCTCAAATATTGACATTGGTCAATGAATTTCGAAGGACAAGGAGTCTTTTGAGCAGTTCAGATACATGACCTTTTGCAGAAAAATCCAAGGATTCAACATGAAAATAGTGGAGCATTTCACACTCAGGTTTGACAGGTCCTGAGCAGTAATATCAGGTGTCATTTTCTAGGTGACAGAGCAAACTTTGTCAGTCGCAACAGAGATCCTTTCACATGGTGAAAGGTGGTTTAAAGGCATGCATTTGGACGCATTTTGTTATGAATACTTCATCAAGCGAGATTGCTTAGGTGGGAAATTCGGACGGGCATTCCAAGTAGATATTTGCAGGGGCCCTTTGAGAAAATTATGAAAGTAATTAGGAATTGTTTCACCTGTGAGGGAAGGTTTGACCAAATACATTCGCACCACATTATATTGTTGATTCACTTCACAGGGAGGAGGTCATTAAATCTACCTGTTTTCTTGCACCAAATCCTCTGAGAAATGGCAGACAACACATGAGCTGAAGAAGATCAACCGAAGAGGCAAATATCGCATGTCTCACTGATTAAATTACTGATGGTTGAGGATTTAAAGAGATTGGGAAATAACTGGTATTCATTGCTACTTCTAGCAGGCATCCCCAAGGATCCAAAAGGATATTTCCCTCTACCCACAGAAAGGGTAACATCGCATCATGCGGAGGTTGAAGCAGGAAGGGCTGCAGAGGAAGGAAGTATGTTGGAAACTCTATCCCCTCAACATACGATACCTCGGATAAGGGGCAGGCCAAGCAAAAACAAGGAATATGGGGAGAGATGAGTCACAAGCGAGACACACACAAAGTTAGCCACCGAAGAGTTACTCATGCACGTTATTCGGCTGGATATTGTCGAAGGCACAAGCCAAGAAAGTTGGGGCATAAGGAGGAGGACAAACACTGAAAGAGCATATGTTCATGAGCCGTCACAATATTTGAAGCAAGCACAACTTGCAATTGTTGAGCTATACTAGGAAAATAGAGAGCTAAGACAACAGTTAGCAAGAAAGACCCTTGAAGTATCAACATCACAAGGCCACTAGGGAAACATGACTTGGATAAAGAGACAACTCATGAAAGTGCAGGATACAATCATACAATTGCACGAAACACAAATGGTGTTGGAAGAAAGGAATGAGAAACACTTCAGGGAATGTGAACCGACCATGGAGAAAGTCTATGCGGCTTTGGCCAACATGCATAAGAAGCTGAAAGGGAATGTGGTTCTGCAAAGGCAAGTGATGAACCTAAAAAGGATAAACTAGTCTCTCAGGAGAATGCTTCGAGTATCCAAACTGCAAATGAGACCAGATGCACGATCAACGGAATCCATTTTTTGTCTCCTCAGATGTGGCGTGGGCTTGGACTCTGACAGATACCCACACAAAAAACATACAACGTACAATGATGGAATCTCATCCATTGTGAAGAACAGGTATACGTTAGACAAGGGATAGTTTGAAGAGAGGCATGGTTCCCTATATGGGGTCATCATTTTGGAGTCACCTGCAACAGTCTGAAATAACCCACCACTTGCACACACCAGCAAACAATCGTGCGATAGAGATCAAGGCCATTACAATATGTGGTAGGAGTCTAACAGAAGACTTTATCGTCGAGAATCCTGTCAAAGGAAAGCATCGACACATCATTCTCTAATGAACAGATATTGCTGATGACTGAAACGTCGTGGAAAAGACAAGAAACTATGATGTGGTCGAGTACAGTCATTTTATATTTTTATAAAAAATCCATTCGAAGAGCCATCTGACAGAGAGTAGTCGAAACCTAGTTTCTATGGATAGTAGTTAGAGCGCAGGGTAGCCCAAGCGGCACACCCTTGTCTATATATTCCATATTTTTAATGTAAGCCATGTTGGTTGGAAAAACAGTGTAGACAGTGACTATTGATTATAGTTTTTTTATTCGATTGAAATTTAATGCAAAGTTCCTGAAGCTTGGATGAAAAGATTCCAATGGTGGCAGTTTGATGTATTGTATTCTTTCTTTGTGTATGTGTTTTCCTGTGCTCTTTATATTCACATCTATAATTTCTTTCTAAATAGGAATGTGACTTCAAATCTAGAATTCACTGTGTAGTGCTATAAATTCACGCCATTTAGACAAACTCTTTTTCTTCTAAGTTAACTATGAATTCATCCCCAATGGTGCTTCAAGTTGATTCATGTGTTTTCTCTCGCCACACACAACGATTTTTAATTGAAGATTGTTGCTCATTTATCCTTTATCCTCTCGATTTCAGTCACTGAGTCATTTTTTTCTATCGTTTTCTTAAATCAACTCCATAGCCCAAGGTCTTGCTTATATTCACCAATAGAACCAGAAAATATTATTTAAAGGTGTTAACTCTAGCCCAGATTTTAAAGTTATATTCTGTATAGAAATGAAGTGTCGAGAGAGAGCCCTCTCTAGGTCTGAAAGGCTATTTTCGGGCCTCAAAGTTGGTTTGTAGATTTCCTTTGTCATTCATTTCCTCAATCAAACGAAGTTTATAGAGTGCTAACATTTCGGCGCCATTGCCAGGGATGAAATTAAATGAATTTTCCCTAGGAGAATGACTAAATCTATAGTTTTGACCCCTGAGGGTAACAATGGTGCAAAAATTTGTATTGGCTGAAACCTTTACCCAAACAACTCTAGTGAAAACTTCCAATACCACGTAGTAGCACCATTTAGAAAACATGGCTCCAAAAACCATTTATACCAGAGCCAATCTTGACCCTAACCTTGTAGAGCATGTGTATGATCCTGAGATACTTCTGCACGGGGTAAGAGAGTAGGGACAAGACCCATTCTATTACCTAGACATAAATATATCCTTTCCCAAGGATGGGGCTCAAAGGATTGATGACCTCAAGTTTGACTCTTTGTTCGAACAGAATTTGTTAAGGTCTAAATCAGAAACCAAGTTGGACCATATAGTTTTTGACGAGGAGAGGTTTAAATCTCTAATCCCGCAAGCTACAAATCCCACTCAAAACATCCCCCAAATCCCAAACCCCCCTAGATAAATCACCGCTAGATTCTCCCCCCTTGTTCTGCTAGCCCAACTGCATGATTTTCCCCAAAACTACAGCCAGACGATCAAGATATACGATGTTGAAGTAAACATTTCATCCCAAAAGCATCTAGATTGGTTCAACAATTTTGTTGACCTAGAAGAGGTAGACCATGCAAATGCAAAAATGATGTTTTTTGCGCAAAGTCTTTTCAGGGAGGTGAGAAAGTGGTTCAAAGCCTTCCCAACAACAAGCATTCAATACATCGCCGCATTTGAAACATCTTTCATTACTAGATGGGGAGACAAAAATAATCCTTTAACGATATAACAATATTAAGAGAGTTCCTACTAAGATGGTGCAAGAGTTCTTGGCCCGTTTCATGAGGGTTTACAAATCTATTCCTGTAAAATTCTAGCCGCCTCCTTGGGTTATGCAACTATGATGCCTTGACTCCTTCGACAATGATTCTGCGTTGTTGTTAAGGGAGAGAAGATCTGCAAATTTAGACACTATGATGAGAGATGCAATTGAATTTGAGGTAAACTTGATGGCATCGGGAAAGATAAAACAAAACTTCAACAGAGGCGAGAGGAAACCCCAAGGAGATGTGCATCCATCGACCTCTCGACCCTCAGAGGACAAGTTTGACTTGATGATGAAGACAATGGAGAAACTGATGGAAAGAATGTCCATGGGAAACAAACCCACCACTTGAGAACAACATGATCCCCAGTCCAGGAATCAAAACCCTAGAAGAGGTCTGGTCCCACAGATTAGGTAGAGGGAACAAAGAGACCAGGGTGACCAAAAAATAAGGTCCCCATTCCAAAATAATTATGCAGACAAAGATTTTGATTAGATGTTCAAGGATCAAATGCATTTCTACCACGATAAGGACACACACGTGTTGTTGAAGAAGAGAGAGAATGATCAATACATGAGAGAAAATGATGACATTATGTTGGAGGTGGACGACACATTGTCTTGGGAAACAGAGGAATTCAGGAAAGGTTATCACAATGCCATCATGCAGTTCCAAAAGAAATACAACCTCAAGAGAAAAAAGGCATCCACGAAGCCTCAACAGATAAATCCCATAAGAGAACCTCAACATATGAATCTCGTAAGGAAAAATCTGGCGAATACACCTTCCACAAGCCAACTGAGGCAAGACAACCCAACCAAGCATGCGATAGAAAAGGAAAACTCAAAGGAGGAAGTTTCAAGGAGAGCGCCAGAAACAAGCTAGGAGACATGGGTCAAGGAGGTAGAAAAAGTATCTCCCCCTTTTAACTTTGAGAACAAAATGGCCAATATTAAAATCTCCATCCCTTTCAACAAACTCGTCAAGAAAGGATAATATCGGGATCATATTATTAAAATGCTAAAGATGGGGGGAATTCCCAACACTTTGAATGTCCATGATGATCACCCTTCCATTTTGTTCGGTCCACGCATGGAGGAGATGGGTGATACTGAGGATGTTCCCCCATTCTATGTCAGTCTCAAGTTCAATGATATGACCTTGCATAATGCCATGTTAGATTCAGGTGCATCACACAATATCATGTCCAAAGTGATCATGGACAAGTTGGGCTTGGACATCACTAGGCCCTATAAGGATTTGTTTTATTTTAATTCAAGGAAAGTGAAATGTTTGGGTTTGATCAAAGATTTGGTTGTGTCATTGGCCCAAATCCCTTCTAAGAATCTAGTTATGGGCGTGGTCATGGCCGATATACCCCCTAAATTTGGCATGCTATTATCCAGGTCATGGGCTGCGAAACTCAAGGGAAATCCACAAATGGACATGTTGTAGGCCACCATCCCTATTTTTGACCAGGATAGATGGTTATATAGATAAGTACTGCTCAAATACATGGTGAGTAGTAAGACATGGCTGAACAAACACCCTATCTAATCCGTTGACACTAAGATTGACTCCTTCATATTTTACAATGATCTGAGTTTTGAAGAAGAAGAGTTAGCAGTTGTCATGGTTGTTGATGACAAAGTTGCGTGACGGGCAGCAGAGTGGATAGATCCGAAGAACCATGCAAAGAAAAAGATCTGGAACATGAGTTTCGATGAGTCGTTAGCAAGGAAGGATCAAAGGCTTCATATGGATAATTCCTCCCAAGGTAGGCACAAAACTATGCTCATACAAACTCGCTTTTGACTGCACTAATAACATGGCTGAGAATGAGGCACTGATTTTGGGCATGAGAATTTTGAACAAATTGGGTGCAAAGAGGATAGAGGTGCATGGAGACTCCAAGATCATTATAAAACAAGTGAAATTAAAATATCATTCCAAGCACCCTAGACTGAGAGAGTAAAGAAAACTAGTGCTAGATATCCTCGAAGAATTCTCGGAGTATAATTTATCGGTGATCCTGAGGGGATAGAATCAAATTGCAGATGCCTTAGCCACCTCGGCCTCAGTTTTTAAAATTCACATTTTTCCAAATAGAAAGTATGACATCGAAGTCAAACATAGGCTGGTAGTTCCTGATAATATAAAGTATTGGCGAGTGTTTGTGGATGACAATCAAGTGGAGATATTTCTCCAGATGAGCAACACGTTTTCTAATATAAACATTGATGATGAGTATTGCTATGAAGAGATGAGAGAGAAGATGCACGCAGTGATGATGACCATTTCTAGAACCAAATAGATGGAAGGGACATAGTACATCTAAAGAATCATCCCAAAAGGATTAGTTCCATTGGAAAATCTTTTTGATGAAAACGACGTGGCTAGAAATCCCAAGATCACTGGAAACGACGAGGATATCGAGGATTGTAATATTGAGACCCAGGAAAATCTGAAGATAATAAAATTATCAAAGATGCTTAATCCAGAGCTCAAAAAGGATTACATGAAGCTCATGAAGGATTTTCCTGACGTTTTCACTTGGAGTTACGATGACATGAAATTTTATGACACCAAAGTGATTCAACATGTCATTCTTCTCAAAGAAGACCAAAAGCCTTTCAAGAAAATGTTGTGACAGATAAATCCCCTGTTGTTGCTGCTAGTTGAAAAGGAGGTAAAGAACATTTTCGAAGCCAAATTTATCGTTTCTTTAAGGTTTTCGAAATGGGTCACAAATATGGTGCCAGTAAGGAAAAAGAGCGACGAAGTGAGGTTGTGCGTAGGTTTTTGGAATTTGAAAAAGGTGTCCCTCAAGGACAACTACCCGCTCCTGAAAATGGACTATATCTTGTAGAAGGTAGTCGAGTCCCAGAAGATGTCTATGCTGGATGGATTTTTAGGTTATAATGAGGTCATGGTACACCCAGATAACCAAGAAAATACAACTTTCACGACACAATGGGGGATGTTCATGTATGCTAACATGCCTTTCGAACTAATGAATGTTGGAGCTACCTTCTAGCGGGTGATGGATATAGAATTTTCTGAGGAGAAAGACAAATTTATTGTGATCTATCTTGATGACATCACAGTGTACTCCGACTCTGATGAACAACACCTCGGGCATTTGAGGAAGGTTTTCCAAAAGTGCAGGAAGTTCGACATATCTTTGAATCCGAAAAAATCACATTTCAGAATGAAAGAGGGGAAGATGTTGGGGCACATCATCTCAAAACAAGGTATAGAGATAGACCCCAACAGGGTTGAAGGAATCCTAAAAATCATCACTCCGCACAACAAAATGGAGGTGCAGGCCTTCCAGGGAAAGGTGAATTTCTTGAGAAGGTTCATCCCGAACCTGGCGGAAATTATAAAACATATCACTTCTATGCTCAAAAATGGGAACACGATCAAATGGAACCCCGAAGCCATAAAATCATTTGAAGAAATCAAGATAGCACTAACCAAATCTCCCGTGTTGGTCAACCCAGACTTCATGAAGGACTTCATCTTGTTCTCATTCGCCTCAGAGCATACCATTTCTAGCATATTGCTATAGAAAGATGATCATAATTTTGAGAAGCCTATAGCCTACTTCAGCAGGACGCCGAGGGATTCCCTACTGAGGTATGACATTATGGAGAAGCAAGCATACGCCTTAGTGAAATCCCTAAAGGAGTTCATAACTTACATATTACACTCCCACATTATCGCTTATGTTCCCAAAAAATTAGTAAAGGATATCTTGTCTCAGCTTGACCCTGAGGAAGAAGAGCTAAGTGGATCGCGACCATGCTAAAGTATGACCTCAAAATAAATCCCACAAAGCTCATCAAGGGACAGGGCCTCACAAAGTTGATGGTGCAATGAAACTGCAATGTTATGGGAATGAACTTCATCACCAATCTCTCATAGAATCCTAACTAAGAAACAACCATGTAGGTGGCTCAGAAGTTCATCGATTCACCTTGGTATATAGATATCATTTATTTCTTGAGGAATCTTCAATCTCCCTCAGGGTTAAGTAAGACCGAGGCCAAATTCTTAAATATCAAAGCTATTTAGTTCTGCATATTGGATAACTCGTTGTATTGGAAAGATCCAAGAGGAATATTGTTGAGCTGCATACTAGAAGATGACATGGAACATGCCATCAGATAATTCCACAAAGGCAACTGCAGAGGATATCACTACTGGAAAACCACCATGCATAAAATTCTAAGAGAGGGTTACTATTGGCCCAACATATTTGCAAATGTGTACAAAGAAGTTTCCATTTGACACAAGTGTCATATTTTTGATGGAAGGAGGAAGATGCAACCCCTGGTGCTGAAACTGTTCTCGGTCTAAGCGTCGTTCATGCAATGGGGCTTGGAATTTATAGGAGAGATTCATCCTCCATCCTCGACACAACACATATGGATACTTACATGCACATATTATTTCACGAAATGGATCGAAGTGATTCTGACAAAGCAGGCTACCGACACGGTCATCATTCAGTTCCTTGAGACCAACATCCTATCTAGGGTCAGGTTCCCTATCAAGATCATCACATATAATGTGGTCGCATTCAAGTCCAAGAAAATGGAGAATTTTTGCAAGGACTACAATATAACCCTGGAACATTCTACAACATATTACCCACAAGGTAATGGGTTAGCAGAATCGTCTAATAAGAGCTTAACCAGAATCATTAAAAGACTCTTGCAGGACAACCATGGATGATTTTAGGGGCTAAATTTCGCTCATGGGATAATTTTCCAGAGTTTTTCCCAAACAATATTCGCAATTATAAAAATGATTCGCCCAAATTCTATAGGATAAAATTATTTTACCTTAAAAATCGCCAAAATTTTAATAAACTATATAAAATCCTTAGAAATTTGAATATTTTTACAAAAATATCACCAAACATTTTATAGTTGGAATATGAAGGATTAGTAAGATTCGCCAAGCTTTCTACATTTAAAAATAAATTTCCATCCTTGAAATCATCCATGAGGACAACAAGAAGGCCTGGCATAAGAAACTTATTTATGCGTCATGGGTGGATAGATTCACTACCAAAAAGTCCATCTACACGTCACCATTTCAAATTGTGTATGGTGAGGA
>JZKD02S1679868.1:212694-222741 GCA_000966675.3 Picea glauca | reverse complement strand
TATGCATTGGTTTAGTTACAATTTGTTCTCCATCCACCTTTAAGTTACTTGTTGATTAATCAATCCTTGAAAGAACTGTCTATTTGTTTATCATATTCATGTTTGAATGCTATAAGCTGTATTGAGTTGTCCCATTGACCCACATTCACAAAACACAAAAACATTCATTTCTTAAGTTACCAAGCACCTCTGGTCTGCAACCACAGAGGGTTTCTTGGAGTGCTAACAACAACCACCCATGTCGATAGCAAACATATGGGATTTGAGGTGGTAGTCACCGATTTGGAGACGCACATTTTCACAGCACCCTCCACATTTCATGGAACCACCATTGGAAATCATGAATTAGAAATTGTTGATGGCATGGATGTAGCAATGAGTTTCTTGGGCAATGCAGCGATGAATAAAATTATGGGTGCTTCCACTATCAACCAGAATGATGACCTTTTGATGCTTGATGTAACTGATTAACTTGAGGGTTTGGGTAGTGGAGAATCCAGTGAGAGAATTGAGGGAAATGACTGGTTCCACCTCGAGAGGGTCTGAGGGAGGGGTTATGTCAGTGATTTTAGGTGACTCAGACACAAGGGGAGTTTCAAAATCCTCTTTCGAAATATCCTCAGAGATGGCCATAAAAAGATTTTGTTCCTTACACTTGTGGCCCGAGAAATATTTTTCATCACAATTATAAAAAAGGCGTTTGAGTTGGCATTCATCCATTTCATCCCTGGTCATTTTTTGGATTTTTAATGGGGCAGAGGGAGTAGTGGGATTTACAAGTTTAGGGTGAGGGATAAAGGAGGGTTTACAATTTTGAGAGGATACAACCTGTTGTGCTTATTTATCTCTTTTATTGGCCTCCACCAAAATCGAAGGTCGATTCATGAGGACATGGGCTCGAATCTCATCCTCGATGCCACTGATAAAACACTCTCGAAAGAAAGCATCAGTCATGTCCTCTGTTCGAAAAGCTAGGTGCTCAAAGGCAGCTATGAAGTCTTCTATTGTTCCTGTTTGTTTCAACTTTGTCAAATGGCCCAAATGGTTGGTGTCAGTGTCAAAGCATTCATAAATCCTAGTCACAAATTGGGTCCAAGCAATATACCCTTGAAAGGAAGTTTTTCTCCATTTCCACCATTGCCTACGTTCTTGATCCAGTTGGAGGACACCATACCAGAGTTTGGCCAAGTCATCTGTAATGACATATACAGAGAGATAATGTTCCATTTGGGTTACCCAACCAATGGGGTCTGAGCCATCAAATTTGGTCACATCCACCCGCGGAAGGCGTAGGTCACGTTGAAAGTGATGGTGCTAAAAGGTATGGGAATGGGAGGAATGTTCACCTTCAATCTTTGGAGGTGCGTCAGAGAAAGGGTCATCTATAGGGATCTTCAGTTTGGTGTAGAGTGATGCAAAGATAGATTCAAGCTAGGTGGTCAGTTCTTGTTTGACTTCCTCCATTGAGGACTGCATGGTTGTATTTATGGTTGTATTGATGGATGTATCAATGGAGGCAACATTGGCATTGAGTTGTTTCACTTCTTTTTGGGTCTCAAGGAGACCAGATTGCAAGGTGTTGAAGCGATCTTCCAGGTCTTCGTTACGGGTATGGGCCATGAGGATGGGTGAACTGAAAAGCGGCGGGCGAGGTAATTTTTTTTTTCCAAAAAATGATATGGATGAATGTGATAAGGGCAAAGAGACGAATCTAATGGAATAGGTCTCAAATAATGGTGAAAAAATTTATAGACTCTTTTTTTTTAGTTTTTTTACACTTGAGGAGTTATACTATGGTCTGAAGAATACTGCATTGATGAAATCCCCAAATTCTTAACCAGAAATAAATGTATATTTACTTGGCAACCCGAACACAGTTGTGCGACAATAGCTCTTATCTATTTTAATTTGTTTATGTTTATGTCCCCCAAGGGTTAGGTATTCAAGGGTTCTACAGACAAGGGTATTCCCTATGCTATAGCTCTCTGATATATGCACGGGGTCCAACAATAGTACTCAGACCAATATCTCAAGGCACTAACTAAGGAGGATAAACCATACCCTTAGCCATACTACCCGACTACCCAGGTACTATAAAGTATCTTCTTGAGTGTTCTTCTCGGTGGCACTATAGCAGTCAGGTGGTCGATCGATTTATCTAAAGTGGGCTTCAGGAAATCTAGGTCGATCCATACATAGGTGTTGTCTGATGCGCTACTACTCGAAGGGGTACCAACAAGGGTTACAAGGGTGGCCAACAGATGTGCGCTTAAGAACCACTTGTATTTCCTGCATGTATGAATCCCTCAACCGCAGGTTTATGCACGTAATGACAGATCTTTATGGCTTAAAGACACCGAAATATGTCTCTACCCTGAAAAAAAATTCCCATAATTTCTTCCAAGGAAAGTGCTCTGATACCACTTGTAATATACCAGATATAAAAAGTATGGAGAACAGAAATAAAATGCTAGAAATGGTAGAATAACAGTGATATAACCAGCATAATCTCCACAATAACACAGAAATGATATAAGAACAACAATAGAAATAACACTTTGATTCTGAAAGAAATGTTCACAGGCCTCTTCGAGGGGGCAACCTCCAATCAAGCAATGCTCTATTACAATAATCTCCAAGCTAGGGTTTTCATACCCTTGAACCTTTTTTATACTAAATATGTCTATCAAGAGAAGCATCTAAAGGAAGATCCTTCTAGAAGAGGAAGCTTCTATTAGGTCTTCTTACATCTGCCTTATTCTATTTTATTAAAATGCCTTATTAATATTGACCTTTATTACATCAGAATATATTGCTCTACTTATGTACAGGTTAGGACCCTAACAGGATTGAACATCACCAGGCCCTATGAGGATCTTTTTTCTTTCGATTCAAGGAAAGTGAAATGTTTGGGTCTGATCAAATATTTGGTTGTGTTGTTGGTCCAAATACCTTCTAAGAATCTGGTTATGGATGTGGTCGTGGATGATATACCCTCTAAATTTGGCATTCTATTATCCAGGTCATGGCCCACAAAATTGAAGGGAACTTTGAAAATGGACATGTCGTATGCCACCATCGTTGTTTTCAACCAGGATAGATGGTTATATAGAGAATTACTTCTGAAATACATGGTGAGTAGTAAGTCGTCGTTGAATAACCACTCTATCTACTCCGTCGACACTCAGATCGGCTCCTCCATATTTCACAATGATCCAATTTTTGAAGAAGAAGAGCCAACAACTTTCATGGTTGTTGATGACAAAGCCATGTGATAGGAAGAAGACTGCGCAGACTCGAGGAACCACATGGAGAACAATATGTGGAACATGAGTTTTGATGGAGCCNAAATCCCAAGATCACTGCAAATGATGAGGATGTCAAGGATTGTAATATCGAGACCCAGGAGAATCCAAAGATAATAAAATTATCAAAGATATTCAACCCAAAGGTCAAAAAGGATTACATCAAGCTCCTAAAGGATTTTCCCAACATTTTCGCTTGGAGTTATGATGACTTGAAAGTTTATGACACTAAAGTGATTCAGCATGTCATTCCTCTCAAAGAAGACCAAAATCCTTTAAAGAAAAATATGAGAAGAGTAAATCCCCTACAGCTACTGCTAGTTGAAAAGGAGGTAAAGAAACTTTTCGAAGACAAAATTATCATTTCTTTAAGGTTTTTAAAATGGGTCGCAAATCTGGTGCATGTAAGGAAAAAGAGTGGTGAAATAAGGTTGTGCATAGATTTTGGGAATTTGAACAAAGTGTCCCTCAAGGACAACTACCCACTCCAGAAAATGGACTATATCCTGCAGAAGGTAGTTGGGTCCTAGAATATTTCTATGCTGGATGGAGTTTCAGGTTATAATCAGGTCAAGGTACACCCAGATGACTGAGAAATACAACTTTCATGACACCATGGGGGACGTTCATGTATGCTAAGATGCCCTTCGACATGATGAATGATGGAGCTACCTTCCAGTGGGCGATTGATATATAATTTTTCAAGGAGAAAGAAAAATTTATCATGATCTATATGGACCACATCACAGTGTACTCCAACTCCGATGAACAACACCTCAGGCATTTGAAGAAAGTTTTCCAAAAGTGTAGAAAGTTCGGCATATATTTGAATCCGAAAAAATCACATTTCAGAATGAAAGAGGGGAAGCTCTTGGGGAACATCATCTCAAAATAATGTATAAAGATAAACCCCAGTAGGGTTGAAGGAATCCTGAAAATTAGCACTCCATAGAATAAAAAGGAGGTGTAGTCCTTGGGAAAGGTGAATTTCTTGAGAAGGTTCATCCTGAGCCTGGCAGAAATTATAAAACATATCACATGTATGCTAAAAAAGTGGAACGAGATTAAATGGAACCATGAAGCCAAAAAATCATTTGAATACATTAATATAGAGCTGACCAAAGATTCTGTGTTGGCCAGCCTAGACTTTGTGAAGGACTTCATCTTGTTCTCGTTCACCTCAGAACATACCATTGTTGGCGTATTGTTACAGAAAGACGATCATAATTTTGAGAAGACTATATCCTACTTTAGCAGGACTCTAAGGTATTCCCCAATGAGGTATGACATTATGGAGAAACACGCATATGCCTTAGTGAAATCCATAAAGGAGTTCAGAACTTACATATTACACTTTGACGTTATCACTTACGTTCCCAAAAACTCAGTCAAGGATATCCTGACTTAGCCTTACCCCGAGGGAACAAGAGGTAATTGGATCGTGGCCATGTTGGAGCATGACCTCAAAATCAATCCCACAAATATGATCAAGGTGCAGGGCCTCACAAAGCTGATGGTGCAATCAAACTGCGATGTTTTGGGAATCAACTTCATCACTGATTTGTCAGAGAATCCTCAGGAAGAAACAACCGTGCAGGTGGTTCAAAATTTCATCGATTCACCTTGGTATACAGATATCATTTATGTGTTGAGGAATATGCAATATCCCTCAGGGTTAAGTAAGACCAAGGCCATATTCTTAAATATCAAAGCTACTAATTTCTACATCTTGGATAACTCGTTGTATTGGAAAGATCTTGGAAGAATATTGCTGACCTACATACTAGAAAATGGCACGGAAAAGGCCATCAAGTAATTCCACAAAGGAAACTGCAGAGGAAATTACTATTGGAAAACCACCATGCATACAATTCTAAGAGAGGGTTACTATTGGCCCATCATCTTCACATATGTGTACAAAGAAGTTTCTAGTTTCCACAAGTGTCATATTTTCAATGGAAGGAGGAAGCTACAACCCCTGCCGCTGAAACCGATCTTGGTCGAAGCGTCGTTCATGCAATGGGGTCTAGAATTTATAGGAGATATTCATCCACCATCCTCAGTGCAACAGAGATGGATACTTATGGCCATAGATTATTTCACGAAATGGATCAAAACGATTCCGACAAAGAAGGCTATTGACACGGTTATCATTTAGTTCCTGGAGACCAACATCCTGTCTAGTTTCGGGTGCCCTATCAAGATAATCAAAGATAACACAGTCGCATTCAAGTCTAAGAAAATGGAGAATTTTTGCAAGGACTACAATATAACCCTAAAAAATTCTACAACATATTATCCACAAGGTAATGGGTTAGATGAATCGTCTAATAAGAGCTTAACCAAGATAATTAAAAGACTCTTATAAGAGAACAAGAATGCCTCTCATAAGAAAATTGTTTATGTGTTGTGGGAAGATAGAGTCACTATCGAAGAGTCCATATCCATGTCACCATTCCAAATTTTTTATGGCGCAGACACTATTTTCCCTCCCTCGCTGGGATTTCCCATCATGAAGTTGTTGTAAGAGGAAGAGCCAAAGATGGATGATACCCAGAGAAGGATAAATCAGTTGATTGATGCGCAACAGATGAGGGAACAGGTCTACAACTGATCATAGCTTTACTAGGACGGGATGAAGAAAACTTTCAAAAATCACTCTAAACAGGAGGAGTTTCAGGTGGAGGATCTAGTGTTGAAGTGGGACGTGAGAAATGAAGATAAGGGAAAGCACGGAAAATTAAATCATCTTTGGATGGGCCCATTCATATCTGCACATATCATGGGAAAAATGCATATATGTTAGAATAACTTAATGGAGAGTCCACTGGTTGGGGGCCTGTAAATGGAAGGTTCCTCAAACACTATCTCGTGTGGTAAAGTCCATTTAAATCCCATGTCATTGTAACTAGTTATTTTATTTTTTGTNAAATCCCAAGATCACTGCAAATGATGAGGATGTCAAGGATTGTAATATCGAGACCCAGGAGAATCCAAAGATAATAAAATTATCAAAGATATTCAACCCAAAGGTCAAAAAGGATTACATCAAGCTCCTAAAGGATTTTCCCAACATTTTCGCTTGGAGTTATGATGACTTGAAAGTTTATGACACTAAAGTGATTCAGCATGTCATTCCTCTCAAAGAAGACCAAAATCCTTTAAAGAAAAATATGAGAAGAGTAAATCCCCTACAGCTACTGCTAGTTGAAAAGGAGGTAAAGAAACTTTTCGAAGACAAAATTATCATTTCTTTAAGGTTTTTAAAATGGGTCGCAAATCTGGTGCATGTAAGGAAAAAGAGTGGTGAAATAAGGTTGTGCATAGATTTTGGGAATTTGAACAAAGTGTCCCTCAAGGACAACTACCCACTCCAGAAAATGGACTATATCCTGCAGAAGGTAGTTGGGTCCTAGAATATTTCTATGCTGGATGGAGTTTCAGGTTATAATCAGGTCAAGGTACACCCAGATGACTGAGAAATACAACTTTCATGACACCATGGGGGACGTTCATGTATGCTAAGATGCCCTTCGACATGATGAATGATGGAGCTACCTTCCAGTGGGCGATTGATATATAATTTTTCAAGGAGAAAGAAAAATTTATCATGATCTATATGGACCACATCACAGTGTACTCCAACTCCGATGAACAACACCTCAGGCATTTGAAGAAAGTTTTCCAAAAGTGTAGAAAGTTCGGCATATATTTGAATCCGAAAAAATCACATTTCAGAATGAAAGAGGGGAAGCTCTTGGGGAACATCATCTCAAAATAATGTATAAAGATAAACCCCAGTAGGGTTGAAGGAATCCTGAAAATTAGCACTCCATAGAATAAAAAGGAGGTGTAGTCCTTGGGAAAGGTGAATTTCTTGAGAAGGTTCATCCTGAGCCTGGCAGAAATTATAAAACATATCACATGTATGCTAAAAAAGTGGAACGAGATTAAATGGAACCATGAAGCCAAAAAATCATTTGAATACATTAATATAGAGCTGACCAAAGATTCTGTGTTGGCCAGCCTAGACTTTGTGAAGGACTTCATCTTGTTCTCGTTCACCTCAGAACATACCATTGTTGGCGTATTGTTACAGAAAGACGATCATAATTTTGAGAAGACTATATCCTACTTTAGCAGGACTCTAAGGTATTCCCCAATGAGGTATGACATTATGGAGAAACACGCATATGCCTTAGTGAAATCCATAAAGGAGTTCAGAACTTACATATTACACTTTGACGTTATCACTTACCTTCCCAAAAACTCAGTTAAGGATATCCTGACTTAGCCTTACCCCGAGGGAACAAGAGGTAATTGGATCGTGGCCATGTTGGAGCATGACCTCAAAATCAATCCCACAAATATGATCAAGGTGCAGGGCCTCGCAAAGCTGATGGTGCAATCAAACTGCGATGTTTTGGGAATCAACTTCATCACTGATTTGTCAGAGAATCCTCAGGAAGAAACAACCATGCAGGTGGCTCAAAATTTCATCGATTCACCTTGGTATACAGATATCATTTATGTGTTGAGGAATATGCAATATCCCTCAGGGTTAAGTAAGACCAAGAACATATTCTTAAATATCAAAGCTACTAATTTCTACATCTTGGATAACTCGTTGTATTGGAAAGATCTTGGAAGAATATTGCTGACCTACATACTAGAAAATGGCGCGAAAAAGGCCATCAAGTAATTCCACAAAGGAAACTGCAGAGGACATTACTATTGGAAAACCACCATGCATACAATTCTAAGAGCGGGTTACTATTGGCCCATCATCTTCACATATGTGTACAAAGAAGTTTTCAGTTTCCACAAGTGTCATATTTTCAATGGAAGGAGGAAGCTACAACCCCTGCCGCTGAAACCGATCTTGGTCGAAGCGTCGTTCATGTAATGGGGTCTAGAATTTATAAGAGATATTCATCCACCATCCTCAGCGCAACAGAGATGGATACTTATGGCCATAGATTATTTCACGAAATGGATCAAAACGATTCCGACAAAGAAGGCTATTGACACGGTTATCATTTAGTTCCTGGAGACCAACATCCTGTCTAGTTTCGGGTGCCCTATCAAGATAATCAAAGATAACACAGTCGCATTCAAGTCTAAGAAAATGGAGAATTTTTGCAAGGACTACAATATAACCCTAAAAAATTCTACAACATATTATCCACAAGGTAATGGGTTAGATGAATCGTCTAATAAGAGCTTAACCAAGATAATTAAAAGACTCTTATAAGAGAACAAGAATGCCTCTCATAAGAAAATTGTTTATGTGTTGTGGGAAGATAGAGTCACTATCGAAGAGTCCATATCCATGTCACCATTCCAAATTTTTTATGGCGCAGACACTATTTTCCCTCCCTCGCTGGGATTTCCCATCATGAAGTTGTTGTAAGAGGAAGAGCCAAAGATGGATGATACCCAGAGAAGGATAAATCAGTTGATTGATGCGCAACAGATGAGGGAACAGGTCTACAACTGATCATAGCTTTACTAGGACGGGATGAAGAAAACTTTCAAAAATCACTCTAAACAGGAGGAGTTTCAGGTGGAGGATCTAGTGTTGAAGTGGGACGTGAGAAATGAAGATAAGGGAAAGCACGGAAAATTAAATCATCTTTGGATGGGCCCATTCATATCTGCACATATCATGGGAAAAATGCATATATGTTAGAATAACTTAATGGAGAGTCCACTGGTTGGGGGCCTGTAAATGGAAGGTTCCTCAAACACTATCTCGTGTGGTAAAGTCCATTTAAATCCCATGTCATTGTAACTAGTTATTTTATTTTTTGTNGTTGTGGGAAGATAGAGTCACTATCGAAGAGTCCATATCCATGTCACCATTCCAAATTTTTTATGGCGGAGACACTATTTTCCCTCCCTCGCTGGGATTTCCCATCATGAAGTTGTTGTAAGAGGAAGAGCCCAAGATGGATGATACCCAGAGAAGGATAAATCAGTTGATTGATGCGCAACAGATGAGGGAACAGGTCTACAACTAATCATAGCTTTACTAGGACAGGATGAAGAAAACTTTCAAAAATCACTCTAAACAGGAGGAGTTTCAGGTGGAGGATCTAGTGTTGAAGTGGGACGTGAGAAATGAAGATAAGGGAAAGCATGGAAAATTCAATCATCTTTGGATGGGCCCATTCATATCTGCACGTATCATGGGAAAAATGCATATATGTTAGAATAACTTAATGGAGAGTCCACTGGTTGGGGGCCTGTAAATGGAAGGTTCCTCAAACACTATCTGGTGTGGTAAAGTCCATTTAAATCCCATGTCATTGTAACTAGTTATTTTATTTTTTGTTTTTTGTTTTCAAAGAAAGCCTTTTGAGTTAGTATGTTAGCAAAAAATTGAAGCCCGAATTGAAGGCCCTGAGATTATGATGAGTCTGGTTGAAACTATGTCAAGAAGGTTTAGGTTGCATTTTTGTTTTTCGTTGTTTCAGAGTTTGGAAGTCAAGTAAGGCCAAATTTTCAGGAACCTAGTTTGTTGTTCTTTGCCACCTCATTGGGAGGATAGCAATCCCCATTGGAGCCAACTGTTAGCACCGTCATTTTTTCAGTTAGAGTCATGTTGACAGGCAAAATTGACCGTCCGTCAACTGGGAGAGTGGAACCAGTCCGGGGTTGTCTAAATAACCCAAGTCGTTTGGAATGGACCACCCTGACGAGTTTAACGGCTCCGTTGGCCGCTCTAAGGTCTTCTATG